>JAJOZX010000467.1:0-60000 GCA_023014485.1 Bathynomus jamesi | reverse complement strand
CGTAATTCTCCTACATACGCGCAAAACCAATGCTCCGAGGGGGGCAGTTGAATGTATATATATATATATATATATATATATATATTATATATATCTATATATACACACACACACACACAGTATATCCCCCTCGATTAGGTACTCCGGCTTGCCGGGCCGAGGGGGCTCGTACACCTCGTGGGTTGGGGTTTCCTCAACTCCTCGCGGGGTGTGGGCGAAGAGTTACCTAGTTGCGTTTTTTTTTTTTTCTTTTCTTTTGCTCCCCTTTTTTTCCGTCTCTCCCGGAATTTCTTTTGTCTTGACTCGGTCTTGTGCCTCTGTAATTGTAGTACCCCCCCCCTCTGTTTGTATTTTGCAGTCTTGGGGTCATCGGGTGCACCCGCCGGGGGGCATCGCTCCGTGGCTGAGCCGTGCTCTGGGGACGGTACGGGCGCCCGGACCGCTGCTGCGTCTGGATTGGGTCTTTGCTTGGCCCTTAACGGACAAATCTCCGTAGTGCCAATCTGCTGTTTTTAAAACGACAGTCAGGTTGGGGGGCGGGCTACCGGGACGTTGGGCCTGCGCCTTGAAGGATGCAGCGGCGGATGGTGCATTGCCTTGGGTCCGAGGCTGTCTTTTTTGTAAAGCTATTGTTTATGGGTTCAATTTCTAAACTTCAATCCCCTCCTGTTGACGACTCTGGCCCGCCCTTGGATTTGGATAAGACTACTACTTCTGGTCGTTCAGCGGCCTCTGCCTCCGCTGGATTGACCTTCAAGCCGTATGGCCCCCTCTCGTCCTCTGCGGCGTCTGGCTCCGGACTCGTGGTGGCCGTAGGGCGGGTCTTCGCGGCCCTTGTTCTCTCGCCCACTCTCGGTTACCGTTACACATGGACCTGTCCCTGCTGTCAATTTCTGTCCGGTGGACAGGTTCCTTGTTCTCCGCCCTTCCGCTGGCTCCCTTCCGGGCAACTCGGAACGGGTGTTTCAGCGCCTTAAGACGGTGGGGGTTCCCTGTCGTTATGATATCCGCCCTCTGAAGGATGGGTCTCTTCTTTTGAAGTCCCGTTCTTCGGGGGTGACTGAGTCCCTTCTACAGTTGCAGGATGTCTTGGGTTGCAGAGTTTCTGTGACTCCCCATCCGCAATTGAATAGCTGTCAGGGCACCATTTTCGCTTCCCGTCTGCTGTCAATCCCGGTTGGCGAGTTGCAGGAGGATCTTGCCCCCCAGGGGGTAACGAAGGTCTTCCGCTTTTCGTCGCGCCGGGATGGTGCTCTTACCCCGTCCGCTCGTCTGCTCCTGACCTTTGACTCCCTTGTGCCTCCGGCCCAGGTGTTCTGGGGCGTGGGTGATCGCCGGTCGTGTGAGTTTTCGGTGCGACCATATGTGCCTGACCCGGTTCGCTGCTTTGGCTGCAACCGGTTCGGCCATGTTAGCTCTGCGTGCCGCCGTGAGGGTAAGCTATGTGTCCGCTGCGGTGGGCCTGCGCACCCTACCCCGTGCACGAAGCCCCCGCGGTGCTCGAACTGCTCGGGGGCCCACCCTTCCTCCTCTCGGGACTGCCCCGTTTTCAAGTTTGAATTCGAGGTGCGGTCCTTAAGGACTACCGAATTCCTTAGTGCGCGGGAGGCGCGCGATAGGGTCCGTGACCGGGAGCCGCGGCGGGGGTTGTCCTATGCTGCGGCTCTTGGCCCTGGCGGGTCCTCGGGCCCCTCCCGTGCTACCCCGGCGTCTACCGGAGTGGTGCCCCCCCTGGAAGTTCCGGGGGTTGGTGGTCCTCCTGGCGCCGCGGGCCTTCTTGTTCCTCTGCCTCACTTTCAGACATCCCATCTGATTCCCTGCCTACAAGTGCCCCTTCTCCCTCTCCGGCCTTGGGGTCTGGATCCTTGCCTACTCGTCTCTCGGGTGGGGAAGGTGATGCCCCGAAGGGGAGGAGGAAGCGTCGCCGTGGTCGGAGTCCTCCAGACCCGATCATGACCGCTGCTCGCCCTGCTTCCCCTTCTTCACCGGAGGGGAAGCGGCGCGCCGCTCCTGATCCGCTCGGGACCCCCCCCCTATACGGAGGGCTGGTGAGGCGTCACCTCCCGGTGCCCCGACAGTGTCCGGGTGTCGGTTGAGGTACACCGCCCCATGACACCCTCGATTACTGACTCTGTTCCCATGGTGGACCCGGTCGAGAGGAGCCTGGCCCTTCTTCATGGAGTCTCTCCCTTCGGCTCCTGCTGAGAGTGGTCGGGTCTCTCTCCTGGATCTACCTCTCCCACCTGTGGTGGACCTTTCCTCCCCCCCCTGTCAGTGCTTGTCTGGTTTGACGAGCCCTCGAACCTCTGGTTCTCCCCAGCCTCCCTCTGGTGGGGAGTCGGGGGTTTCAGCTGGGCCCGTCTCGTCGTCTCCCCCCCCAGGGGAGCCCCCCTCTGAACTCCCTGTTCCACTCTCCACCTCGTTCTACTACGGGTGAAGCAGCTGCGGGGTCGGTGGCCCCTACCCCCCCATTCGGGATGAGTCGGGGAAGCCGATTCCGTCCCTGGTTGCGGACCGTTGAGTTTGCTGCTCAGCTTGGTCCGTGGCTATTTCTCTGTTTTCTCTGCCTCTTATAATGCCACTTCCCCTTACAGTTCCGTTTTGCATTGCCTCCCTGCTGAAGAGCGAGCGGCCTTCCTGTGTTTGTCTCCAGGAGACTATCCTGGCTGCGCGGGGACTCCCTCGTCTCTCTGGCTATGTTGGTTTCCCCTTGCACCCCGGATGAGCACACACGCCGGCGGGGTGCGGCGATTTATGTGCATCATTCGTTACCATCGCGAGGTGTGCCTCTTCGCACTTCCTTGCAGGCTGTGGCTGTGCGGCTTTTTAGATCGCCAGTACACTGCCTGCTCGATTTATATTCCTCCTCATGACCCTCCTTCTCGCGACGCGGTTCGCGAGTTGGTGTTGCAACTGCCTCGACCGTTTCTCCTCCTCGGGGACTTTAACAGTCGCGACCCGGCTTGGGGAGATGTCCGGTCGACTAATGTTGCTGGTATGTTGCTCTCCTTAATGGAGGAACTTTCCTTGCGTGCCTCAATTCCGGTGAACCTACTACTTCCACGAACCCACGGGTTCATTACCTGTATTGATCTCTCCTTGGTGTCCCTCGATGCCTTACTCGATTTTTCGTGGAAGGTGTTGGGGGACTCTTATGGCAGTGATCATTACCCAGTCTGTCTTGAGCCGGTCGGACCGCAGCCGGGTGTCTCGTCTCGACCGAGGTGGTGCCTTGCGCGGGCTGACTGGCCATCCTTCAGAGCTCGTTCCGTCATTGCCCGTTCGGTGTTGAGCTTTGGCTCTGTGGATGAGAGCTTGGAGTTCTTCGAGCGGGTATTGATGGGCGTCGCGGAGGACTGTATTCCTCGATCTTCGGTAACCCGCGGACGCGTAGCGTCCCGTGGTGGACTCCAGCATGTCACCAGGCGGTGTGCGAGAGGAAGAGGGCGACGCGCCGCTTCCACCGCACCCGGCGCGCGGACCACTTGATTGAGATGCGGCGGGCGAAGGCTTTCGCCCGCCGGACTCTCAAGTTGGCCCGTCGGGCCTCTTGGCGTGCTTTTGTGTCCGGCATTTCCTCGTCTACCCCTTCTGCTGCTGTGTGGCGGAAGGTACGTAGTATCGAGGGGAAGCCGGTCCCTGCTAGTCGCCCTGTCCTTCGGGACGGGGACGGCTTCCTTTCGGATCCTGCTGCTGTGGCCGATCGGCTGGCGGGCTTTTGCTGCGGTTTCCCGTTCGCCTTCAGCTGCGGATCGTCCTTTGTCGATGTTACGTTCCCGCCGCCTGGGAACGAGCCCTATAACCGTCTCTTTACGATGCGGGAACTTCGGGCTGCCTTGGCAACCCGTCGTTCTTCCGCCCCTGGCCCTGATGACATTCCGTATGACTTTATTTGGAATCTGCACCCGATGGCCCTACACTTCTTGCTGGATCTTTTCAACCGGGTGTGGGTTGAGGGGTCGTTCCCTTCCCGTTGGAGGGAGGCGATTGTGGTCCCGATACCTAAGCCGGGGAAGGATCCGGCGGAGGTGGCGGGCTATCGGCCTATTGCCTTGACGAGCTGCTTATGCAAGCTCCTTGAAAAGATGGTGGCCGTCCGACTTTCCTTTACACTGGAGTCGCTTGGGTTATACCCCCCGACCCAGTATGGCTTTCGTCGATTTCGGGGTACTCTGGACCCCTTCTCCTCCTTGGTCATGATGTACGGGAGGCCTTTTCCCGCCGGAATCTTGTTCTGGCCGTCTTTTTCGATGTCCAAAAGGCCTATGACACGACCCGTCGGGGAGTTGTCATGGACCGTTTGAAGTCTCTTGGTTTTGTGGGCTTTTTGCCCACATTTCTTCGTAACTTCCTCTGCCGTCGCACTTTCCGCGTCCGTAATGGGGCGGCCCTATCTGACCTGTATGTTCAGGAGGAGGGGGTGCCCCAGGGGTGTGTCTTGAGCGTCTCCTGCTTCAATCTGGTCATGTCTGCGCTACCGGGAGCCCTTCCGCCCTCGGTGCGATGTTCCATCTATGCCGACGATCTGGCTGTCTATGCCGCGGGGACGAGTCCCCCCCTCGTGGAGAGGCAAGTCCAACTCGCGGTCAATCGGGTTGAACGCTGGGCGTCGTCGGTGGGCCTTACGCTGTCTTCCCCGAAGACTTCGTGTGTGGCCTTCCTTCCGTCGAGGAGACGGGGATCCGGCGCCGTCCCGACCTTTAATCTTACACTCGGGGGTCAGCCTCTGGCCCTCGTTCAGTCAGTGCGTTTCCTGGGTATGGTTTTCGACAGCCGTTTGAGCTGGGTTCCCCACCTTCGCCGGCTGCGCGAGTCTGCAAGACGTACCCTGGATTTGCTGGGACATCTGTCGCATACTACATGGGGCGCGGATAGGCGGACACTCCTCCGTTTGTACGTGTCCCTGGTACAGTCAAAATTAGACTATGGGAGTGTGGTGTATGGCTCCGCCTCCCGTACGGCCCTTCGGATACTGGATCCGGTCCTCTCTAGAGGACTGCGCATGTCATCTGGCGCCTTCCGCTCCTCTCCGGTTGATAGTCTGCAGGTTGAGTGCGACATCCCTCCCTTGGGGATCGGAGGTCGTTCCTCATTGCTAAGCACTATCTCCGGATCTCCGTCTTCCCAACTCTCCTCTGTTCCAGGTGGTGGAGAGGGCGTTCTGCCGGGATGGGGGTTGGTATTTCACCGACACGGTGACCTCCCTCCTCGATGGTATGGGCACTCCTCCTCCATCCGTTATACCGGTCTCTTTCAAGGGTGTTGCACCTTGGGAGAGCACCCCTGTTGCGTGCTGTAGGGCGTTGCGCCCCGTTCGCAGGGCCGATTCTGACTCTGCCTTGCTTCGGTCTCTGTTCCTTCAGCATGCAGCGTGTCACTCTGCATGTGTTGCGGTCTTCACAGATGGCTCGAGGTCGTCGGGGGGCGTTGGGGCCGCGGCTGTTCCCCAGTCGTCTGCCCTTGCTCCCCGATGTACCCGTCTCCCTGATGAGGCTTCCGTTTTCACGGCGGAGCTCTATGCCATTCTGAGCGCTCTGGAGGTGGTGCGGGAGCATCCGGATGGGTCGTTTGTCATCTATTCGGATTCCCGCAGTGCCCTGGATGGCCTGGAGTGTTTTGACCCTGTCCACCCACTGGTCCGACGAATCCAGCTACTGTGCCATACCTTGTCGCTTTTGGTGGCAAGGAGGTGGTATTTTGCTGGGTCCCAGCACATGTTAACGTGGCTGGAAATGAGGCTGCCGATCGAGCTGCCCGTTCCGCGTGCCGACTACAGGTTTCACCCGTGTCCCTCCCCTTTTCCGATTATATCCCTGGCTTCCGTAGGTTTTTGCGCTCCCGGTGGCAGAGTCGCTGGGATGGCGCTACAATAACAAACTGCAAGATTAAACCCAAATTGGGATGTTGGGCCTCTTCCTTCCATCGGTCGCGCCATAAGGAGGTGGCTCTGGCCCGCCTCCGTATTGGCCACACCCACCTGACCCATGGCTATTTGATGGCCGGGGATCGGGTGCCCCGATGTCCCAATTGTAACGTTTTCCTTACAGTTGCCCACCTCCTGGTGGAGTGTCCGCTTTACTCTGCGCTGCGCGCAGAGTATTTTCCCTTTTTGGAGAGCGTCGGGCCTTGTGATAGGCTTGGCGCTATTCTATCTGAAGGTCCCTACTTTCGATAACCTTGTTCTCCTTCCTCTTTCGCTCCCGACTTCTTTACCGGCTGTGACTCCGCTATTCCTTCCTCCTCCTCCTCCTCCTCCTCCTCCTCCCTCCTCGTCTATGTTCATTCTATTAGCTGTTCCATAATCTTCGTCCTGTGTTCGCTCTGCTATCCACCTTTCTTTTGGTGGCCATGAGCGGTCATACTTTGAAAAAAAAAATATATATATACCGTATATATATATATATGAAAATTATTTCACGAAAGTAACACGTGAAAATTTCCTTCGTGGTATTCATCATATATATATATATATATATATATATATATATATTATTAGGGTGTGACCGTTGCCCTCCAACAATCAAAAAATGGTCCTACAATGCTGTTCAAAGTTTTAGTGTTGTGTATTTATCTAGGAAAACACCCTGTAAATTTTCTTGGAGATCGGTGCATGTTTGAGCTAGCACTGTCATACCAGCAAGTATTGCTATTTCAGCTTATGAACTTCATAAATAAGCGGAAAATAGCACATTTTATCAGATTTTCATTTCCGGGTCTGGAATGCTGACCCACAAATTTTCCACGTATTATTTTATTGCATTTAATTTTAATGATGCTCTTTTCTTTCCCTTGACAGTGATTTGATGTTGTGAATAAAGAATTTAATCATGGATACATGGCAAGATGATGAGTATGTCAGAATGTTATTGGGCACCGTACCCGAGAAGAAGAAAAGGAAATAAAGGGCTGCAAACTGCCAACTAATAGGCAGGTCTTACTATGTCTGTTAGCAAAACCTTCGGGATATGCATTGGGACCAGGCTTTATCTGCCACCATTGACAATGTGCTTTTGCATTACCAGAAGGCGAATGTCCCGACCATTACAGGCAGGAAAATATTGGCCGAGTGATTAAAACTTACTATGACAAAGACTACATGATGCTTATGAAAAAGAATGAGGATAGAAGACGGGCTGATGATCCTGGAATTATGAAGTTTAAATCAGAATTGAGCCTGACGATGAAATTTTATAAGAACACAGTGTTGAAAGACATGGCGGCTGCGAAAAAGGGGAAAACTCAGGCCGAACAAGATGCCATCGATACTGACATACTCTTTATGAAAAGCATGCTAAGTGACAGAGTAGCCTACCACCTACTCTGGGGTAAACAAAGTACTCACAGAAAAGGTCAGAAGCGACAGAAAAGGCAGATGCGAGAAGAGAAGCGACAAGAGAGAGAGCAATGTGATCATGCTGAGAATGTACAGGCTGATATTGATTCACCTATTAGCTCTGATGAGGACGATGACATTGATGAGGCCAGCACTGCTGAACCAAAGAGAAAACATCGGAGAACAGTGAAAGAGTGAGTTTCAATTTTTGTGCCCCATGATATTCTGAAGTCGGCAGAATTGTTTCATGCAGTGTTCGAAACAACATCTCACCGACCCAGCTGAGTGCAATTGTGTACTCCCTTGTATCTGCATGTGGTGGAGATACATCAAAGCTGAGTCTAAATGCAAGGACGGCCCACCGATACCGAGCTTCCATCGTGTCAGAAATAAGTTTAAAAATCAGGATGAATGGCAACCATCAGACAAAGTACTGGTGCACTGGGATGGTAAACTTATGGACACGCTGGATTCCAAAGGCACTGATGACCGCTGCCCATTCTTGTGTCTGGTGTCAATGGCACAAAGCTTCTTGGAGTCCCACCTCTTCCGCATTTGACTAAAAAGCTGGCCTGGTTCAAGGACACTTGATATCAACAGCAACCAAACAACTTCTGGTCGATTGGGAGTGTGAAACAGAATGTCGTTGGTATGGTTTTCGACACAACTCATCCAATACAGGTAAACCTATTTCAAACATCAGCGTGAATTTATCACGACATTAATACCAAAATACAGTGAATGATTTAACAGAAATCTGCAAAAAGCACGTGCCTGAAATGGTGGCCTTAAACTACAATTACATTTTTTTTCAGGACAAAAAACAGCTGCTTGCGTCTCCCTCAAAAGGAATTAGAGCGTGCCGTATTCTGGTGCGCCTGTCGCAGGCATGTGGGCGAAGTCATCCTAGGTGTTTGCTGGGATGCTTGAAAGTGGAGGGCTCTTCAAGTCCAAACATAATGGTTTTCCAGAGGTGAGTCATAAGCTTTACAAAATAACAAGGAATATTATTATCTAATGAACAAATTTAGTGGAATTTCTTTTATTAGACTTATAAGATATACTAACACCAAGCAAATGATCGATCATATCAATCTTAATACCCCTAAAACAA
The DNA here is from genome assembly GCA_023014485.1 of Bathynomus jamesi. Lineage (NCBI taxonomy): Eukaryota > Metazoa > Arthropoda > Malacostraca > Isopoda > Cirolanidae > Bathynomus > Bathynomus jamesi. The sequence continues at coordinate 51,553 of JAJOZX010000467.1, read as the reverse complement.
TATTATAGATTAGTATGAAATACAATAATCCCAATAATTGCATTTCTAGGTTCAAGAACCATTTCTCTCAACTGGGTACAATGAAAAAAAGAAATACTACTACCCCGCAATGCCTGGAGTGTTTGAGGAGCGCCAGCAGGAGATGGCTGACTTCTTCCGTGAATCTCTAGCCCAACCATTTACACGTGGCGACTACAAGAGCTGGTAGAGCTTTGTCTGCTGCTTGTAAACTAAAGGATCCGAGCCAGTGAACTTCACAATGGTCTACCCCGGCGCACTTCACAAAGCAAGGTGGATGGCTAAACTGCTCTATACCCTCAAGATTGTTCTTTTGTCAGGCCAGATCAAAGAGCAGTTTCCAAAGCCGAGGTTGTGACTAAAAGTCAAATCAGCAAGTTAGAACGGTTTGCTGTGTTCACAGTCGCTGTTTATGTCCCATGGTGGATTGTTTGCCCCGTTCCAGCAAGTGCGCCACTGAATGACTTGAATTTGGTTGAAACCTTGGCTGAATTTGCCCCATATGACGCCACAATAGTTGACAAAGCACGTGTGGCACTCGGTTAGACACACTTGGTACCTAACTGAGGAGTTGGCCCCCACTGGCTTTGTTCTCGTCCCAAGTACAAGAAAGGACAAAAGAGGAGATGAGGAAGGCCCTTCTTTGCCATGAAGGCACTGAAGTTACTAAGAGAGTGGGGCTCAATCATGGGGGCTATGGAAAGCCATATCTTCCCCTTGTCCCAGAAAGTGGCACTGCCCTGGTGGACCTAATTGGGCCTGACTCAAGCCAGTTCTTCACCATTTTAGGCATGCCCTATCAGTTTCTCCACAGTCCAGCCAGTGAATGGGGGATCATGACGACTACCTGAACATGAAAGGGTTGTGGACAAGCTTCAGGTCGTCAATGAGGCTGCAGAGCGTGTGTAAAACTTTGCCATGACTTCTTAATGTTGCCAGGGATGAGGAGCGCTTTCAAGAAGTCCTTCAAGTAGTTGAAAATGACAGACTCCGCGTTCCTAATCAGCGCAAATGATCATCTGTTTCGAACAGAAATCATGGTTTCTTGCTCTAGAGAAATAATACCATGTGAATATATGATAAAACCCCTAATGTACATGAGAGAATAAGAATGATAACTTTTTTGTGTTAGTGATAACAGCTTTTAATTAAGACAGGCAAATGATTTGTGTTAATATCCCTTATGATGGTTGTGTAATCTCATATATAGGCGCGTATGCCATATAAGCAAAATCGCTATTTTTCAAATTGCTGGTGCTCACTCGAAATGCATGAATCTTCAAAAAATTGCACGTGGGTATTTTTATGTCAATATGCAACACCAAAATTTGAACAGCATTGTAGGACAAAGTTGGGGCAACTGTCACACCCTAATATATATATATATATATATATATATATATATATATATATATATATATATATATATATATATGTAAAGAACGACGCTTTGTATAGGAGAATTATCCGCGCAAGATGAGAGTGAAAAGAACGAAACAAATGAAAAAAATGAGGTACCCACCCGGGAATCGAACCCGGGATCTTCCGATTGCTGGTCAGATATGATAACCACTACACAACAGGCCTCACCCAAACAAATGTCGTAATTCCTCTACATATGCGCATTCCTCTACATATATCTATAATATATATATATATATATATATGTGTGGGTGTGTGTGTGTGTGTATTAGCGTGTAGCATCATTGGGCAAAGTGTAACGGATCAAGAGGTACATTTTAGGTTTTGTACAATTGACCTCCCTAAATTCAAAAAATGAAAACAAAATTTTTGTGACAAGTGCAACACCTCCTTTTTCACATGTGAAAAGTGTGAAAATTGCTAGTTACCCATAACTTTTGGACACTTGTTTTCCTAGGGTTTGAGCTATCATTTGACCCCTTACAATGTACTGCTTTTCAGGAAAAATAGAAAAACTTATTTTTGGAATATAAACATACACTAGGGTGACAATAAAAATCGAAAGTTGGAGTTTTTTATTGGCCATTTGTTCAATGCTGCTACTACATGAGAAAAACAATGTACTGTAAATATTAGGTCATTCAGATAATATTAAGGGTGTCTCAAGTGAGGTAAATAATTCTCCTTATACAAAAATTAATTATTCATTACCTAGTAAAAATAAATTAATATTTTTTTTAATTAATGTAAATAAACGTTAGTTTTAGTTCATAAGGTTTAAGTGCAGGCGTACTCCAATCGTAATAAGTAAATAATATATTACTAAATATATTCCAGGGTGTCTTTCATTCAATTGTAGACCACCCATTAATTCTTGCTTTTCCTCAAGCCATACCCCTTTTTCAATGTACCAGGCTGAGACTTCCTATGATCCTCAACAACCTGCAAGAGATGTTGGCGCTGTTCTTCATTCTTCGTAATCTTTGGATTGAAGGCCTGGATCAAGGCAATTCCCCTCTCTGCCATGTCATTGACGACTTTTAGTCCTTCAACTATATAGTCAAACCAGTCTTGAAATCTTCGTCGTCTGGCCAGGTCTCTGGTTCCTTGGACAAGAAACCATCATTAATTTTTAGAAGTTCAAAGAGAAGCTTTGATCCTTTCGAGGCAAAGTCTGAGAGCTGCTTTGTCGAAATGGAAGAAACAGCAGGTATTGGGGCTCGCTTTGGAGGATCTTCAGCAGCAGCTTTTTCGAGGATTGATCGAGTGATATTCTTTTTCGTCGTTGCATTGATACCTTTATCAAAGAGTGCGAGACCAATCAAGTACTCGCTGAGGCACCATAAGTGACGACCGAGGACACTAAGGCAGGATGCTGAGATCTTTTCATCGTGGTACTTTGCTAGGTCTTGAAGAAGCTTCAAATCGTTCGCGGGAGCAGATGAAGGACTGCTGGCCGTGAACCACGCGCTGACATATAACTCCAGGGCAAAAAATACAAATTGTTTTAAGCCAGACATTTCACGAGTTGTAAGTCTGAACTGATGGGAAAGCAGCAGGATTTTTAATGAATAAATTACTTTTGTCATCCAATGTGCTCGGTGAAGTGCTCCAGGTCGCCGAAACCTAAAGTTAGGTAAATTACCTCCAAGGATTGTAATTGACAACTCGAAGAATTCATGGTAATCATCCCTGGGCTGATGTTTTGTCAGATATAGATTCCAGCAAGCGATCAGTTCTCGATTCTCATTCAGACTCGATGGAAGGTCTGACAGGGTCTTGTACTTATCTTGGCAAATTGTATTCCACGTCTCTTTGAAGCGGGAGAATAGGAGGATATCTGGACCAGATGATGGTCCCATGCATTCCATGTACTCCTTCTCAACGACAAGTTCTAGGATGTGATGGGACATGCAAGGTATAAGAGTCGGCGGCCGAGTTTCTGCTCCAAATTACGCATGCCCAGACAAGTAACCAGTATTTGAAGCTGTAGTGTCGAAGCTCATAGCTGATACCTTTTCTGACACATTCCATTCTTTGAGGGCAGCATGTACCACCGAGGCGATGACCTCACCCGTTCCTGATGTCAGCTTAGGTACACCCAAGAGCTTCTCGGTATCAACTCCAGTTACGAAAATGGCTAGTCAGTCACACCAACCACTTTCATCGTCTGGTAGACACTTCGTTGGGTGTGAACCTTTGTTTAATCTTTTCTGCTGTCGCCGAATGGAGCCTTTCTCGTGATTTTCTAATGGTTTCATAGTTGAGCGCGAGTTTTTGTGAGTTATGGCCGAGGCTTCTAGCCGTAGCATCGATAATCTGGTGTGCTGAACGATGACTGATTCCTGTGCGATCCAATGTACTTGCCAATTCGGGAGTGATGACTTGGATAGTGCCATGAGCATAACACTTGCGTTTTTCAGGAGAGGCGGGCGGTGAGTCTTCAGATGATGGCGCAGAACTTGGTGCTTCAGACGTAGAAGAAGATTCCAGCTCAATATTTTCAAAAGTAATATTGGCTTGAGGTTGGTGCTGAGCTAGGCGTCTTTCAGTTTGTTCCCGATGCATGACAGAATGAGCCATTTTCTTGTCAACTCCTCCCATTACTCCCCTCCTCCATTTTTCTCGCTGAGCAATAAGGAAGGCTCGATCTTCTTCAATGGTCAAAAGTTCCATCGCTTTAGGGTGGGCGACATCGAAAAGATTTTCCAAATTATCACGGAACTCATCTTTTTTCCGCTGGGTTTCCGTAGCGCGAGCATGATTTTTCTGGAGAAGCTTCCAAGTAAGAAAAAGATCTACCACTTTTCGACCAATGCTCTTCTCTGTGATGGTAGGTATCCGGGATTTCTCCCAGTAACCAATGACTGATGATGCCACCTCCTTCGCTGAGTCGTTCACTGTCTTCTTGTGCTCTATGTGAGTGAAAAAACAGGCGTAAAACGTCTCCAATTGAAGGAAGCCGTGCGCCCTTGATCTCGGGTATGGGATGGCCAATGAGCCAAATTTGACTCGCTGTGCGGGTAGTCGCCATTGGGCCTAAGAAAAGAAAAGAAACGTATATTAAATTAAAATAAGAATCAAAGCATTAATTTTTTTTGTATTATGATTCCATTTTTAAAGATCTCATTTATATTGTATATATATATATATATAATATATATAATATATATATATATATATATATACATACATATATACATATATATCCCTGCAAGGGGGTTCTAAGCTCGTGCTCTTGAGTGCTCTTTGTGCTCGTTTGTACGTGCTTGTTCCTGGAGGTTTCACGTGCGCCCTCCCGGCCCTAGCACCCAATGATGGGGCTCGACCCTGCAGTCCTTGTCATCCTTGGTCTTTTTCCACTTCGACTGTCCCCTCCACCCTTTCTTTTTCCTCTTTCTTTCCTCTCCTTTTTCTTTGTTTTTCCGCTGAGATATGCCCTTTTAAATAGAGGCGAATCGGTTCTTCCTGAACTTAAAAAAAAAAAAAAAAAATATATATATATATATATACAGGGCCGTTGAGAGCCATTAATGGGCCCCAGGGCTAGCAAACATTACGGGCCCCCACACCAAGTGTCAAGGCATTATATATATGCAATAAATCTATAATATATATATATCTATATATATATATATATATATATATATATTATATATATATATATGTATAACTTTAATAATAATATATTTAACTTTATAAAAATTAAGTAATTCAATAGTTCGTGTTTCAAACCTCTTCGTGCAACACCCAAAACACAAGTGAGAGATTTGGTTAAATATTTCTCAAGTTTATTGACCTTGGCTACTTTCGATCATACCACAAAGCGTGAGAACGGAAGCTACATTTGAAAAAATGTGTCAGATTGATGAATTTTAGCGTTGACTTTTAGGATACTCAGATATTACATGTAAGAAATTACATGTAAGGAGCTCTGAATGAAAAAAAACGTCACAATTTCTTAATGATTATTATGATCCTTATTTATTTTTTTATGATTTTTTTATTCTCCTGCGGGCCCCCAGACACCCAGGCCCCGGGGCACTGGCCCCCCTGACCCCCCATCTCGATGGCCCTGTATATATATTTATATACTCGTATATATATTATCATAGGAAATCAAATTCAGTTCCAAATTTATATAATTTAAACATCAAACTATGCCAACAATTAATGAAACTTTTCTAGAACAATTTCCAATAATAATATAATCAATGTATCAAAATAAAAAATATTACCTTAGATATCTTAAAAGAATGGAGAGAACTTCTAAGCGTTGTTTTCAGTCAGGCGGTTGTATGCAAAATGAACTTGAAGCACCAAAAGCTGATCATCCAAAGATTGATATACATCATATTATTTAACGATTTATTTATGAAAAATTTTAATTTAATGAAATAAATTAATCTATTTGCATAATCTATAGTATGAAATAAAGGAAACAATTCTATTAAATTATATAATACACTTGCATTCTCGAAACATTTTTGTTTTTGAAGTGTTGTCGAAACTCGTTCATTCTTGAAATTTCTTCTGCGCGACAATTTCATTCATGTGACTCGAGGCACCCCTAAATGCTTTCTGAATTCCATGAGATTTCGTCTACTCTACGGTGTTTCCTCATAGGGTGGCAGCATTGGACAAATGGCCGGCAAATTTTTTTGAATTTCAAATTTTATCCCTATAAGAAGTTGTCACCCTAATATACACTGTAGGTAGGTAGGTAGGTAGACTAGATAGTTTTATTTAGTAAATGATACATTAAAATCTTGTTTAGTTTTGAATGATGGCATAAAGTCATGGGATTTAAGTACTGCTCTAATGTAACCATCTCTTGAATCCTTTCCATACACTGCCCCAGATGCTTCAGTTACCATCCTAATACAGCATTCTACACCTTGGGAGTGACATGGTATCCAGACAAGAAGGGGTTCTTCAGTGATCTTATCGAGTTGTTTGACAGAGAACTGCTTCATGAGTGGTGGTTCCATTGTGCACTCCTCCACTGGTGGAAGTAAATCTTTCAAATTCTGAGCACTTTGTTTGATCTTTGGTGGCCGAAATTCTCTGACTTGCTGTTGAGCAGGTTTGGGAGCTCGTTGAATGGTCTTGATTACATCGATGGCCAATTTCTGGTTTGCCTGATCTGCATCTGCAAGCATTGCCAGTAGAACATTTTCAGGGTGAGCCCAATATGCATTTCTTTGGATCACAGGCCATGTGACAGTCTTGCTAGCTGGTGGCAGTAATCGTAACAGCTTGATTTGCTCCAGGAAATGTTTTGGGCCATCTGTGCACCTTGGATGGCACTTGATGCTAAACCACATGGGTCCATAGTGGCACACGACAAACTGTGTGAGTGAATACAGTTCATCACTTGGCTGCGCCATTGCTACATATAGCTGACAAATTCTGCTGGCAGTTGTAACCCATCTTGCATGGGAGATTGGTCCAGGTTTCTCTCGCAGAAGATCTTCATTAATGACACCAGTCCTTATCACTTTCATCATTCTGTAGAGATAGGCTTGGTCACGACTCAATTCAGTAATGTCAACATCTGGGAGAGTGTGGCCATCAGCAATACATTGAATTCCTCTAGAGGAAAGTGGCAAACTTTCACATGTGGCCAAAGCTTTGCCAATTGGTCCTTTCCATTGAGTTGCAGATTCTGTTGGGCCGATGAGTTCCTTGCACAAGTGGCACAGTGGGAGTTCATTTAAATGCAGACTACAGATGAACCAGTGCAAAGGGCGACCCAGGCGGCACTCTAGCAGGTGTATTGCTCCACTTCTGTCCCTGTGTTTGTGGCTGTGCTGTCGGCTCCCACTGCAATTATCTTGTCTGCAATACCCATTTCTTCAATCGCATTTTGAAGTCCATCCGCAATGACAGTGCCAGTTCCTCGTTCCAGTGTCAGATGGCTTAGATAGAAGGTTCCAGGCTCTTCGACCAGCACATAGTGGTCCTCAACTTTCTTTGTGCTGTACCATTTGTTCCCCTTTTTCTCTTTGACAAGTGTCATGTCTTTCTGCCCATCAAAAAGTAAAGCAGTGACTTCCACATCATGGTAAGTTACTGCTTCCTTCAGATCCCTCTGTTTATCTGATCATCAGAACTAATGATGCCATAGATAGTCAACCAATGTTGCAGTGCTGATAGCTGCAGCAGCCCTGTTCGATACACCATACCAGTCAGCTTCCAAAGCAACATTGGGAATCAGTGTGATGTTCCTGTCCTCCTGGGCACTATCACCCATCTACTCATCACCAACACTTTCACCACTGGAGTCTGCTTTTGCTTGAGCTGATTCAACCACATCTGCAGAGGATGCTACCTCTTGCCATTCTGTTTTTCTTCTATTCTCTTCTTCTTGTCTTTCTTGCATCCGATCCTCTCTTGACTTCCTTCTCTCCATCATCTGAGTCACATTCGTATCCACCTGACTGATCTGCATGATCCGTGTGGTTCTCTGGTTGATCAGAAAGGCATGCTTTCATTGTGGAATTTTCATTTCTTTTCACAGTGGCATGCAGACAGATCATCGCATTGGCAGACAGCTATGTCAAACAATTGATTCAGGCTTTCCTCAAACTTCTTGGTTTTGTGTCCTGCTTGCCTTGCTTCGATGCTTGTGAGCCTTTTTCCATCAATTGGAGCAGCTTGGTCTTCACATTCTTGATTGGCTGTGATGGAATGTTAGCATGATTCCAAAGGTCAATGAGTGTTTGGCATACCTCCAGAAGAATCTCCCTGTTGCTGGTGTACTTGTTCTCCTTCAAGAAGAGGAAATGCCTTGCAACTTGTATAAGGGTTGGAAGTTCAGACAGAGGAACCTCTGATAGTGGAGAACCAAAGACAATGTGGCTGGCAGATCCCCGTGTTCTTTGTGTGCTCATTGTACCAGCAAAACTCAAGTTTCACACAGGAATACTGAAACAAAAACACAAACGTATAAATAAAAAATATATATGATTATGAGTATATATATATATATATAAGGCTTGGTTTATTGGTAAACAATAAGTTTACCAATAATATATATAAAAATATACTGCACACACACATATGTATTATGTATATAAATATCCATGCCTCCGAGGCATGGAAGGCACTGGGAGATGAGGGTGGATCTGGTGTGGGATCTAATGCAGAAGTTGTTTGACCAGGAGGTGATTCCGGATGAGTGGTGGACCAGCATCATAGTGCCTATATTCAAAGAGAAGGGAGATGTACAAGATTGCATGAATTATAGAAGGATCAAGCTAATATCACATACAATGAAGATATGGGAGCGAATAGTGGAGAGTAGGTTGAGAGACGAAGCGGAAGTGTCAGTGGAACAGTTTGGATTTATGCTGGGAAGGAGAACGACAGATGCAGTTTTTGCATTGAAACAGTTGACAGAGAGGGGCAGAAGGCGTTGCACATGGTTTTATTGACTTGGAGAAGGCATATGATAGGATACCACGGCAGGAAGTTTGGAGATGCTTAAGGGAAAAGATGGTACTGGAGAAGTATGTTAAACTGATCAAGGGGATGTACAGGGGCATAACAACTAAGGTGAGGAGTAGTGTGGGTGTGTCAGAGAGCTTTGGGGTGGAAGTTGGTCTGCACCAAGGATCAGCTTTGAGCCCCTTCCTTTTCAATGTGGTATTCGATGTGTTGACGGACAGGATTAGAGCGCCGTGGTGCATGATGTATGCAGACGATGTTGTGTTGAGTGGGGAGACAAAAGAGGAGGTGGAGCAGCAGTTGGAAAATTGGAGAGAGGCGTTGGAAAGTAGGGGGATGAGAATTAGCTGAAAGAAGACCGAATATATGAGATGTGATGTGCAGCGGGACCAAGGAGGGGAAGTGACATTGAGTGGAGAGCGTGTTAAGACGGTGGAGTATTTTAAATACTTGGGGTCAACAGTGGATGCAGAGGGGGGAGCAGAGAGAGAGATAAACTGTAGAATACAGTCGGGGTGGAAGAACTGGGAGACGTATCAGGGGTGCTCTGTGATAAGAGGGTCCCAGTGAAACTGAAGGGAAAGGTATTCAAAACAGTGGTGAGGCTGGCAATGTTGTATGGGATGGAGACTGTGCCAATGAAGAAGAGCAATGAAAGAAAAATGATGGCTGAAATGAAGATGTTGAGATGGATGTGTGGAGTGATGAGGAGGGATAGGGTCAGAAATGAGCATATAAGAGGAACAGTGAAGGTGGCGGAAGCATTAAGAAGGTGCAGGAGGCCAGGCTGAGGTGGTATGGACATGTCAGGAGAAGAGAGGAGGAGTGTGTGGGGCGCAGAGTGCTGGAGATGGAGTGCCGGGACGGAGAAGAAGAGGAAGACGAAGACGAGATGGAGGGACTGTGGTGGCGGACATCAGGGAGAAGGACTTGGAGGAGGACGTGGTATACGACAGAGGAGAGTGGAGAAGACGAACCAAAAACAGCGACCCATGTAAAGATGGGATAATAAGCTGCGGAAGAAGAATATATACACCCTAAGACATATAACAAACTTATAAACAATGTAAAACAGAACAAAACAAAGAAATGTGTATAATGTATATATCACAAAATGCACCTTTTGTTAGTACCTTGATGTTTTTGAACACCCATCCACAGAAAAAACACTTGTTTCTCTCAAGTGAGTAGTATAGAACTAAGAAATTCCAGGGGATGACTCACTGAGAATAATTAGAAAGCTGCCAGAAGTACCATGTCAGTCAGTGTTGCCAACTGTAATTAACAAAAATTTTGTTATTTTTACATGCAAAAAAGGTGTTCTTCTGCTTGTTGCAGAAAATTTTTGATTTTTTTCTGAAATCAGCAAGGTTGATTGTACAAAACCTGAAATGTGCCTCCAGATCGCTCATGATGCTACACGCTAGTATATATATATATATATATATATATATATATATATATATATATATATATATATATATATATACACACACACACACACACACGTTAAATATCTTTAAAAACAATTCAACATTATATAATATACATGTGTGCAGGGTTTCCGAGCCGGTAAAAAAACTTCTGGCTCTGACTCCGGCTCCGGAGCAGAAATTTTTTACAGTCTGGCTCTGGTCTGGCTCCGGCTCTTTTATAGTAAATTCTGAATTATAAAATAAATATCTAGATTTATATAACTAATTGTCCAATTTAGTAATGTTTTGCTGGTTTGCTTTAGTTTTTGAACTGGCAGAAGTACTGGGTCTTGAAAGCTCAAGCATTTGCTTCTTTTTCCATCATTTTGATATTTCAGGATGTAATCGACTCAAGTGTCTTTTCAAATTATATGCTCTTGAGGAGACATCAGGCTTTTTGCTTTGAGGCTTGGTAATTTTAGTTCCACACGTTGAAATATTTCCCGAAGCATCAGAAACTTCACAAATACAAACATAGTGTTTCTTATCTGAACTTTCAGTAAAATACTTGAATATATCAGACTTCTTTATTGAATCTCTATCCATTATGAAGGGTCATAGACTGATAATTATAATTAAAGAATCAAGTACAAATTACAAAGAATCTGAAAAAAAAAGAAATTTAGCAATACAAGATAATTGACCTAAAAATAAAAATAGTTCAATCCAAGTCAGAAGGACCAACCTTACTAGGTATGTATCTAGGTAGTTACCTACTTAGATAAATAGTTAGTACTTACCTACCTAAGGTCTTCACCGCCATAAAAAATTTTTTACCTATATAATTAAGTGTTGTTAAGACAAATCTTCCCAAATATTTAATGGTTAAAAAATGGAAATTTGCAGATTATTCCTGCAACTCCCACACCTCCATAAAATCCAAGAATCCTATGGTACCATTTTCGTAATATATTACAAGAATTATAATTTGCAACTAAACCTATATTTAACAAATAACAATTTAGGTAGCAATATATCGCCCGGAGCCAGACCATGGAGCCGTATTTTCAAGGTTTCTGGCTCCGGCTCTGGCTCTGGCTCCAGGTAAGCAAAATTCACTGGCTCCACCGACTCCGGCTCCAGCTCCGAAACCCTGCATGTGTGTATATGTACAGTTTGTAATTGGGGCATTCCAGGAGAGATCACCCAATGCATGTCACCACTCCAACTCGGATTTTGATGAAAATTGACATATGGGGTTCTTCCAGGTGCTGATTTCACTGGTCAAAATAAAAAAAGTTCTATGACCCATAGTATTTGAGATATGGGCCCCCAAAACCTTGGGGGTCCCAATTTACCACCTAACTTTAATGGGCAATAACTCCCAAACATCTTACCATAGACCTGTAAAACTATACATTTTTAGAATTGGCATGAAGAGATCTATTAAATGATACCACATTCGAATGTGTGGAACAATAATGAAAATTTCCCCCTTTTTTATTTTTGACCCCCCACCCCCCTAGGCAGTGAAATCCAGAAATTTTTTTTTTTCTTTTATTAAACTTCCATTAATTGTTAAAAGATACAAACAATAAAAAATGTGGGTATCAAGTTGCAAGATATTTGAAAAATTATTGAAAAAATATGTACATTGTGAAATTTTGACATTTTTATGCCTGCAGACTAAATAGAGAACTACAAATGATATATTCACATGGATGAAAATAAACAGCAAAAATACAAATTGAACACACACATTACTTCAAGTTGATTCATAATTACATGAGTTTTTTCAACTAATTTTCTGGGAAAACATATTGAATTGCCTTGTTCCTGGCTTTAAAGTTGGTGTGCTTAATAAACGTAAAATTTTATTTCTTGATATGTGGCATGTATCTCTAAGTTGTGGAAAGTAGTAAGTAGTAAACACTATTTTGTAAATCTCAAAAATAAGATATGATTTGACTCAAAATAAGCGCATCTGTATTAAAAATAAGCATAATTAACAAACATTTGAGAGAGAGAGTGCGTGAATATGAGTTATACATAGGATGTAAATATATCATTTGTAGTTCTCTGTTTTCTGCGTAAAAATGTCAAAATTTCAATGTACAATGTATGGTACAAATGTCAATGTACATATTTTTTCAATAATTTTAAAAATATCTTGCAACTTGATACCCACGTTTTTTATTGTTTGTACCTTTTAACAATTAATGGAAGTTTAATAAATGAAATTTTTTTTTTTATTTCACTGTCTAGGGGGGGGGGATCAAAATAAAAATAAAAAAGGGGGGAATTTTCATTATTGTTCTACATTTGAATATGGTATCATTTAATAGATCTCTTCATGGTGATTCTAAAAGTGTATAGTTTTATAGGTCTATGGTAAGAAGTTTGGGAGTTATTGCCCATTAAATTTAGGTGGTAAAGTGCCCCCCCCCCCCAGATTTTGGAGGCCCATATCTCAAAAACTATGGGTCGTAGAACTTTTTTATTTGAACCAGTGAAATCAGCACCTGGAAGAACCCCATATGTCAATTTTCATTAAAATCTGGGTCGGAGTGGTGACAAATTTTTTAATTTTTGGGTGATTTGTCCTGGAATGCCCCAATTGTATGTAGGTAATGTCCATCGTAGCCTGTGTTTTTGTTTAGCTGGATTGACATATCTCATCAAAAACAAAGAAAAGGAACTTCAAAACTAAACAAGACAACGGACAAAATCAGGAAAAGTTTAGAGTCTGCATATGGAATTGAACTACCAGAAGCTGGCACATCAAAGAAACAGCATCATTGTGAAGAGGAACATCATGCTCTACAGAAGTGAGTACCAACTGTATTTGTTTAGATCAGTATTTAGTGTTACTTGTTCTCACTCAAAACATTCCTTTATATTGTTCAATTGTCATCTAAAAATTTAAAGCAGTAGTACTGGTACCTATAATATATTAATTCAATAGGTATCTCAGAATATACAACTACCTAGATACCATATGTGTACAGGCATCCAATTTTATTAATGAGTTCCATTTCAGCTGTGTATATACAATACAATCATATTATATTTTCTTAATTCTTTGGTGTGCTTTTTCAGGTATGAATGTCTCATGAGTAGTGATGTAAAAAAACCGTTTTTTTTTATTTTTTGTCGTTTTTTTTTTTTTTTTTTTTGTCGTTTTTTTTTTTTGTCGTTTTTTTTTTTTTTTTTTTTTTAATAATTAATATAGATATTGCCAATTTAATTATAAGGTATACTTTTGCAATGATATATATTATAAAAATAAATAAATAAATAATAAAATAGGCCATATGGTACCAGTATAGAATGTCCTTTTCAGCCTATTTACAGAAAAAACTGGCCTCTTTCTTGCACTGAAAGTCTTGTATCTTGAGATCCATTAAACTTGCGAGAACACTGGCTGGGAGCTGACTGCCCATTGTCCAACCTTTCCAGGACTCTCCCATCCATTCCTCGGATTTTGAATCTCCCACTTAACTATCCTTTAGACCCGCGATGACATATTCCCCCCCCCCCCCCACGAGACCATCCATATATATATACATACACATACACCCATATACATATATACCAATATATACATAAATACTTATATACACATTTATATCTATTGTATACCCCATACACATGCATACATCCAGAATTCCAGATACATACGCATGCATACTCACATATATACCTACACAAACTCATACACCTCTATTTCGCCCTTTCATTACCTCCGAGATCATTTAGCACATACAGTAATATCCATACAGCCAAAAGAAACCAATTAAGCACAGACAGAGCAGCAAAGCTAGTATTTATATCCCAAAATGCAAAATTCCAAGAAAGTGAAGTAAAACATGGTGCTACATTGGCTTCGTCAACATCCAAATCTGCAATAAATACCAGTACCTATGATATTGAAACTATTTGCTTTAATCAATCTAGTGATAATGATTCTTCAATGGAAATAGAATCAGATAATGAAAGTTAAACAGCATTAGGTTAACACAAAGGTTAAAGAAAGAGATGAATATTTATATTTTTTTTATTTTTCTATTTGGAATATATATATATATTATATATATATATATATATATATATATATAATATATATATATACACACACACTGGTATTCTTGCCAATCACAATTATATCTATTGTTTTATACCAGTATTATGGATATTATACCAGTACCTGTGATATTGAAACTAGCATATATGCTCTACCCAATCTAGTGATGATTCTTCCATGGAAATGAAGGTTAACCAACATTAGGTTAACAAAAAGGTTCAAAAAAGGTGAATATTTTTTTTCGATCTGGAATATATATACTGGTACTCTTGCCAATCACAATTATGTATATGTTTGAAATGAGGAAGAATGTTTTATGTTCTAGTTAAAAAAATATAGGTATATACATATAAAAAATGAGGGTTTGTTTTTCCTTTCTATTATATTTTTGTGTGATTCAGTTTTTCTAAAAGATGACTATATACATATACTAGGTATAACCGTATAAGCATGGTAGTATAGTAAATTATAGGTAATACTAATATACTTATTAGATTAAAGGAAGAAAAATATGGAATAAGTTTAAAACAATAAAAAACAAAAAAAACAAAAAAAACAGACTATCTTCGTTTTAAACAAAAAAACGACAAAAAAACAAAAAAAATGACACAATAAAAAACGACTCACATCACTACTCATGAGGGAGCTCAAGGATAAATACAATACAACAAACAACTATAAGCTAAAACTGCAAAGTCTGACACTGTCACCATTCACAGTAGAGAAAACTTAAGCATTCTTTGAAACCTCTACCCACATGGTAAAGAAAAGCCACCATCTTAAGAAGCAACATGGAATACTTCCTGAAATACCATCATTGAGTAAGGGTAAAGTAATTTCAAATGAGACAAAGGAGATTGTGAAAAATTTCTATGAGTCTAATGAATGTAGTTTCTAATGTTCAGGAATTAAAGATTGGAAAGTCATTAGGAATGATGGAAAAAAAAGCGAAAATGTAAAAGCGTGTATTGCTTTGCAATTTGAAGGAACTCTATGAAGCATTCACTTAAAGATTCAAATAATCCCAAAATTGGGGTTAACAGTTTTGCAAGTCTGCATTCTCTGTGGTGTGTCCTCGCTGGTAGTAGTGGTATGCATTCAGTTTGTGTATGTACATATCATCAAAATCCTAAATTGCAGCTAGTGGCTTTGGGAGTGAAGGGGCTGGACTACAAGAAACTTTTGGGGCTTTCATTGTGTGATATCAGCAATGAGGTATGTATGATGCATATACTGTATGTCAAGATTGCCCATGGCAGCAGGGTGAAGGCTTTCCTAGAAGGATTAGATGTAATAGAGAATTGGCCTGACTCAGAGATTCGCTATAAACAGTGGGTCACAGTCGACCATTGCACTATCACAGAAACAGTTGAAACATCAATGATTTTGTAGATTCATTGAGTAATAGGATTGCTGGTCTTACAAGGCATCATTTCATCAGTAAATGTCAAGCAAAGTATTTCAAAAATCTTAAGGATAGTTTACCATTAGATGAATGTTGTTTGGTGGGGGATTTCGCAGAGAATTATTCGTTTATTGTTCAGGATGCTGCTCAAGGTTTCCACTGGGAAAATTCACAGTACACAGTATACCCATTTGTTTTCTATTGGAAACAGTCTGGAAATCTTCACCATGAGAGTTAATTGCTTTATTTCAGATTCCCTAAAACACAATACTGTCACTGTGTATTCTTTCCTCAAAGAGCTGATACCTACTCTTTGTACAAAACACCAATATCTAACAAAAATTCATTTTTTCTGATGGATGTGCAATTCAGTATAAAAACGAATTTAATTTTTAAATGTTTGCTATCAAAGAGATGATTTTGGAGTTGATGCTGAGTGGAATTTTTTTGCTACATTACATGGCAAGAATGCATGTGATGGAATTGGAGGCACTGTAAAGAGAGCAACTGCTAAAGTAAATCTACAAAGACCTATGGAAAATCAAATTTTGACAGCTGAAGATGTGTATCAATATTGCTCTAAAGAATTGAAGTCTTCAATCAATTTTATTTTTATTTCAGTATTGCAAATTAAAGAGGTTGAACTTAGCTTAGAGTCTCAGTTGCATCTTGCAATCAGACCAATCATAGGAAGCTTAAAATTGCACAGATTTTGCCCCATGTCTACAGATACAATAATGGTGTATCCTGTTTCCCAAGGTAAAAGCGAGCTCAAGAGGATTCAAGGAATTGGAAATGAAACTGTCAACAGTTTTGAAGAGAACCCACCTGACAAAGTAAAAGTTGGATGCTGTGTTGGATGCATTTATGACAATGAACTCTGGTTTGGGGTTGTGAAGGAATGTAATAAGATTCCTGTATCCATCAGGAATTGCTTCTGCTTACACCTTTCCAGTTAAAGATGACATTTGTCCTGTACTAGGAGAAAATATCCCTGGGTGAAATTCAGGCTCACCTATGAGGGGGAACACGGATCCAATACACTTTTCCTCCAGAACAGATGGAGCATTTCTCCCAACAAAAAGTACTGAAATGTACAGTAGGCTAAGCTCAGTGTGTTAATAGGTACCATATACATAATTCATGAATGTAAGATATATTATTGCATATATATACACTATATGATCAAAAGTATTCGGACACCCCGGAAAATCCGCATTTCTGCAAATATCACCTTCGCCGAAAGGTATGCTGGGAAAAAGCATGGCGAAACTATAATGCTGAGGTGTTCTGTTAAGTTATCAGTAACTGTTGTGAAGCCATGCCGCGCGGATGTGAACTCTCCGAGTTCCAATGTGGACTCGTCATCGGATGTTATTTAAGTAACGTTTCTATACGAAACATTGCAGCCAAACAGGATATACCAAAGTCGACTGTAGCGGATGTTATCATGAGATGGAAGCACGACGGTGCAACTAACGCGAAAAAACATTCCGGACGACCACGCAAACTGACGGAACATGATAGAAGAAGTCTGGTACGACATGTCAAGAAGTCCTGCACGTCCTCTGCCGCTTCCATCGCTGAGGAGGTAGGAAGAGCATCCGGTACCTCCGTTAGTACTGTAACTATCCGCAGAGAGATGCACAGACTCGGTTATTATGGTAGAGCAGCTGTACACAAGCCACTGATTACAAAAGTTAATGCCGCGTCGTTTGGCCTGGTGTGTCTCCCGTCGTTCCTGGACCGTGGAGGACTGGAAAACTGTTCTTTGGAGCAACGAGTCATGGTATTCACTCTTCCAGTCTGATGGGCGTGTTTGGGTGTGGCAACAGCCCGGAGAACGGCTTCTTCCTGACTGTGTACGTCCAACGGTGAAGTTCGGTGGAGGGTCCATCATGGTATGGGGTTGTTTTTCCTGGCTAGGGCTCGGCCCGTTGGTTGTTATACCCACTACCATGAACGCTGACGTTTATCTCGACGTTCTGGACAATTCGGCCCTCCCTACACTGTGGCAATACTACGGAGATGGCCATTGTTTGTTTCAACAGGATCGAGCTCCCTGCCATACTGCAAGGCGTGTGCAGGACTGGTTTTGTGAAAATAAGGTGGATTTGTTAGACTGGCCTGCTCAGAGCCCCGATCTCAACCCAATCGAGCACATGTGGGACGAACTGGAGCGACGGATACGAAACCGCACACCACGCCCGGCTTCACTTGCATCTCTTGCATCAGCTCTGCAAGAGGAATGGCGAGCCATTCCTGCACAGACTTACCGAAAACTGGTGGAAAGTATGCCTTGACGTGTTGATGCTGTAATAAAAGCAAAGGGTGGACCTACTGGTTACTAAATGCCATAATAAAACCATTTTTCCCAAAACCATGCGGTGTCCGAATACTTTTGATCATATAGTGTATATATATATATATATATATATATATATATATATATATATATATATATATATAATTTAGGGTGGTCCTCAAGCATAGGGGGGATTTTCAAACGTATATTTCTCTTGCTCCCAGGGTCTAAATCTGTGAGGTTATGCATAAAAACACTGTGGTTAAAATGTCATTGAGAAATAATAATATTTACCCTGTGCTCAAGAAGGTTGAAGTTATGCCCCTATGTGGGCCGTTGACACGCCTTGCTGAGAGTGTCGGATTGTGTGTGGTGTTGCTCTCACCATTGACAGATTAGTGTTTTTTTTTGGCTTGCCTTTAGAATTGGTATTAAATGTTTCCAATGTATCTTCCCCAGGTGTTATTTTGGTGAAATGGCCAGTACACGTTCAAAAGACTTCCTTGTGACGCCAGTCTCTGCACTCACGGGGAGCAAGCTGCCGTCCATCGGCGACGTCCTCGGCCTGACTCTGCACAAGCTGAGCACGAAGGCGGCAATGACGACGAGGGAGGCTGTCACGGCCGTTGCTGATGAAGTGCTTATCTTGTGGACGAAAGCGCGGATTCCAACGACGAGACGAGACCACATCACTGAGAAGCTAGAGAAGTTGTATGGCGAATACAAGCTTCTCAAGAAGAACAAGAATCGACGCTCAGATGCCCAGATTGCACGGGAAGCCTCCTTCCAGCAGATGTTCTGCAACCTCTTCGATGTCGCCCACGCTGACGCACTGAACATGATGAACATCGAGGAGGACAAGGCCTTCCTGATCGCCCAATGAGAACCCGGCCGCAGGGGGACCATGGGAGGAGCTGATGTGGTCCTGGCTCGCACAGAGCGCAATGTTGCGCAGCGGAGGGAGGCTGAACAACGCCGTCGGCGCCGTGCGACTGAAGAAATGGCCACTACTTCTCAAACAGCAGAATTGGCCTCTTCCAGCTCGAGCTCTTCACCCCCCAGCGACTCTCCCACCCGTGGCGCTGTCGGAGGTTGCAGCCCACCCAAGTGCAGTCGGTAGGCGAATATCATTTCACCAGCACTGGCGGCTAGCTTGGACCGCACGAAGCTGACCGACTGCGATGCCGTTTACGTGCTCGGTGAGATGGCTCGGTCCCTTGGCCACAACATTGATGAGTTGAACATCAACCGGTCGTCCATACGGCGCCAGAGGATGGCGCAACGCCAACAAGTTGCCACTCAGCTCAAGGAGCCCTTCCATCGAGAAGCTGCGCTCGTTGTTCACTGGGATGGGAAGCTGATGGCGGATCTGACGTCCAAGGAACAGGTTGATTGACTCCCGATCCTGGTCTCTTGTGGCGGCGAGGTGCAGCTCCTCCAGGTCGCCAAGCTCGGTTCCGGTACTGGTGCAAACTGTGTCAAAGCTGTGGTGGAAGCTCTGCGAGACTGGGGATTGGATGACAAAGTTGGTGCCCTCTCGTTCGACACTACGGTTTCAAACACAGGAAAGAACACAGGTGCATGCGTGCTGATCGAGCAGGAACTTGGGAGAAGCCTCCTCTATCTGGCATGTCATCACCATGTCCTAAAGCTTCTTGTCAGTGCGGTTTTCACGGAAGTCCTTGGACCATCGTTGGCACCCGAGGTTCAGCTCTTCAAGCGATTCAAGGCGCAATGGGAGTTTGTGAACCAAGATGATTAGACACGACCATGAGTGATGCCAACGCTCGTCAAATCGTCGAGGAGGATGCAGACCATCATCGAGTTCTGCAAGAAGGCCTTGCAGAAAGGTCACCCCCGGGATGATTATTTGGAGCTCTTGGAACTCACCATCATCTTCCTCGGCGGAGTGCCCCCCCCCCCCCCCCGTGGGATTCGGTTCCGAGCGCCCGGTGCGATGCACCAGGCCCGCTGGATGTCGAAGGTGTTGTACGCCCTGAAGGTATGGATGTTCCGGCGGCAGTTACGGCTCACAGCCAAGGAAGAGGCCGGAGTTCGGCGCCTGAGCGTGTTTGCCGTGAAGTTCTACACAAAGGCGTGGACGGAGGCCCCGAACGCGGCGAAGGCCCCCCTGAGAGATCTCTGGCTCCTCCAGGCTCTGGAAAAATATGAAGACAAGGAGGTGGCGAAAGCAGCGAAGTCGAAATTCGCCAACCACCTGTAGTACTTGTCTGAGGAGTTGGTGGCCCTGGCTCTCTTCGACGATGATGTTCCTCCGGAAACGAAGAAGGCGATGACTGCTGCGATGTTGGAGGAGCCAACGGAGGAGGATGACCCTCCCAAGAGAGCGTCGGTCCTGGTGTGCTCTTCCCTGTCATTAGAGACATTCGTGACGGGGAGGACTCGCCAGTTCTTCGACCGACTCCAATTGCGACGTGGATTCCTGGAACAGGATGTGTCGAAATGGCCAGACAGCGAGCAATTCCAAGCGGCTGCCGAGGTGGTCTGGAACCTGTCCGTGACCAACGACCATGCCGAGCGGGCCGTGGCATTGGCACAAGAATACAACAGGCACCACACGAAGAAGGAGGACCAGCTGCAGTACATGCTCCTGGGTGTTGCAGAGCACCGGAAGATATTCCTGGACGCTCGGAAGGCCACGCTGTGAACCGGGCGACAATGAGTGGCGTCAGCACCCATGAGACCCCCGCCCCTGAGCGGCTAATACCCTTAAATGGGGGGGACCCGGAGGCTGGTATACCCTATAAACTTCAACCTTCATGAGCACAGGGTAAATATTATTATTTCTCAATGAAATTTTAACCACAGTGTTTTTATGGGTAACCTCACAGATTGAGGCCCTGGGAGCTGAATAATTCCAACTTTCGATTTTGAGGACCACTCTAATATATATATATATATATATATATATGTCTAGGACCAATAGGAGGCCAGCTATGGCAATTTGAATATAGCGAGGTCAACTGATGACCTCAAAATGACCTTGGCCATAACTCGTGCCCTATTGGTTGGATTGAGCTAATTTTTGAAAATTCTTGTTGTTTACCCAAAACCAACCACTGGGCCAAATTACAGCAAAATCGAAGAAGTGATGATAATTTTCATTTTT
Source organism: Bathynomus jamesi (assembly GCA_023014485.1). Lineage (NCBI taxonomy): Eukaryota > Metazoa > Arthropoda > Malacostraca > Isopoda > Cirolanidae > Bathynomus > Bathynomus jamesi. Next base: position 30,322 of record JAJOZX010000467.1, on the reverse strand, counting down.
GTTGGTTGATCTGTCATAGAATTCCCCAATTTAAGAGCCTGTTGACACTGAATCACTTTTACCAGTACTGAATAGTAGGCTTTCTGGACTCTTGGTAAGTCTTGAGAAGCATGCTCTCAGGTCAGTAGCAAAAGTGATAACTGGTCACTGCAATCTTGCAATACAATAGTTTACAATAGGTAAAATGAACTCCCTATATTGTCTTGAGTGTGGGGAACATGATGCAACACCTCCATTATGTTGAAGTGTGTGAAGTTTATTTACTTAAACATTTCAGTCTTTAATTTTTACAGGGTATCCTTAACAGATGTACCGTATTTTACGCCTCATAAGACGCACCCTATATTTAGCAAAGAATATTTAGGAAAAAAATATTTCAAAGATTTATCAGCCTGACAAAAAATATATTCCCATAACTTTATTAAAAGAACATTAAACAAAACAATAACATATGAGCCCTGAAGTGACTTTTGGAGATGTTTTTCAGGAAAAAAGTAGCGTCTTAGGGGGCGTAAAATATGGTAATCAGAGTGCAGGTTTCACTGTCTCATACACCTTATTAAACTAACTGCAAGACTTGCAGAATTTCCATCAGAAAGAGATGACTAATTATTGTCACCATCTCACATTACACAATCCCCCACCCCGCAACAAAAAATGTACTCCTGCTGCTCACTATTCACAGCTACTGAACAATATCCCCCCCCCCCTCCCCTAAACATCAACCCCATTAAACATCACACAGAATTCACAGAAATACCTACTCGACCAACCACACAACACTGTCCTTCACGATACTCCCCCTGTAGTCCATCAGAGCGAACAAACCCTCCCAAGGAAAACAAGAGTTACTCTGGCCAGGCTCCGTTCAGGCCACCACCTCCCTCCAACAATACAGACACAGACTCCACCTAGCTGACACCTCCACCTGTCAAAAATGCTACCTCCACCCTGAGGACACAGAACACCTACTCTTACACTGCCACACTCTCTCTCAACAAAGATACAACTCCAACATTACCTCTCTACGAGACCTATGGACCCATCCCACGGTGGTCGCGGGATACCTGAGCGCCGCCGGGTTCGCATAAGAGAACCCAGGGGCTACGAAGTAAGTAAGTAAACCCTCATGGTAATCTAGTCCAGATTGTTGGGCAATGGGCTTGGCTTGGCAATAGCCTGAGGGCCCAGCTGAATAAATAATAAAAGTAATAATAATAATAATACACTAATGCTTTCCGGTACCAATCCCTGACAGAAATGTATTAGAAATTACCTCAAGCTCATAAATGGCAATACTGCAACCAAGTTCTAGAGCCTTCAAAAGATAAGACAAAGGGCATAATATACTATTGAGGAATATTTATTCTCTTCCAAGTGATGGTAGCATGATGTTTGGACTATCACCATTTACCCAGAGTTAAGTTTCCTAGTCTTGAATTCCCACAATTCTGTCATTCTCATTTCACTATCATACATGGATAATAAAAAATCTTGTTTCCCAATGAACTGGGGTGAAAAGGCAGAACAACCCAGCTATAAAATACAGAAGGTAGTGAAGAGGAGAAAAGGCTGAAAGTAAAGTACAGTATACACATCCATTTACACAGGCATCCTGGTAGATCAGCACCCACCCCAACACGGCTAAATTCCACACGGGGTCCATGGTACTTCATACGCACTTCAACTCTCTCAAATTTTGGGAAATACCATGCACTGCCAACTAGAGGAGTTGAGGTATACTTGCTGGAAGTCTGTCTGATATCCAGCCAAGCTGGAATCGTTCATTCAGTTTTTAATGATATTAAATAGAAGGAAAATAGAATTATTTATAGAGATTTTGATATATTTATGCAAAGTCCTTAGCCATTCATTCCTTTGGCTACTCGCATGTATCAAATAACAAATGAAATATATGATAAAATGTTCAAAATTTTCCTTGCTAGGTAGTTTTTTTATATTGTTTTATATTAAAACAAAAATTATAAAACTGCTTTTATTTTGAAATTGCTATTTTTCATAATTTTTGTATATACATTAGCTGAATTATATAAAAAAAGTTCCTTGCTTAATGTTTTCCTCAATAAAAGAAATACTAGATTTATATTGAATTATAAACACAGCATAGAAAAGGGTGGAAGGGTAATTCTATGAGAAATAGACAAATGAAGTACATGGTCACCTCTTCAAAATTCATGAAACTTGGTGAGAGGGTTGGTTTAGGTACAAATTACAAATTTCTGAATTTTTTTTGAAAATTGGTCAAGTTGGTCAAATTTTATGGCTTGACCAAATTTTGGTCAAATGAAAAAACCAATAATTTTCAAACGTAAATATCTAAGCTCCTAATTGTGGTAGTGTAGTAAGTCTTAAATGATAAAATATGTAAAATTAACTGTAGTTTCTAAATATGTATCATTTTTTTTAGGGTAACAAAAATAAAATTATGATTTTTTGGAGATTTTTTTTTTTTTGGCAGCGAAGATATCATTTTTCGAAAAAAAGACCAGGAATAAAAAATGTTTATTTGACGTATGTACACCATAATAAGTAATAAAAAGTCAGCTTATCAACGATTATTATAAAAAAAAAATGACTAAAAAAAAAAATCCTCCAAATTTTACCAATTTTTTGCTTTCTTTCCAGATTTTCAGTATATACCTAATTTTCTAGTATACATAAATTTACCTAACCCTTAAAATGCCTCAAAACACAAAATTTTGTTGCGATCCTATGAAAAAACACTCGAGAAGAATTTTCTGTAACATCAAAAAGTAAACTCTGCCATGGCAGCTGCAAGCTATGGAATTTTGGAAGAAAATCAATTACTATGCAGCAATTGCTATGTCACAATTAAAAAGAAGCCAATTGTATTAGAACATGTTCAACATTCATCCAGAGAGCTGGAACCTGCGCCGATACCTGAGCCAGACATACTTAACGAATCTATGGAGCGAAGCAGTAGCGATTCCACGAATCCACCACCATTGGAAGAATTTGTCGTTCAAGACAGGCAATTCAATAAAGATTTGCTCAGCGACAATATTTTACCTTTATTTGATGAAAGCCCTATTAAAACAGGTAATAAAACAATAGAGACTCCGTTCAGGACATTTGTTTCTTAATGCCAAATTCGTAGTTTTCTGTTTTTAAATATTAGCATCAGCACTTGAATACATATATACAAAATATTTGATATTTGATTATTTCACGCAACCTAAATTTATGAATTTGTTTTACAGCTGGATTGAAGCCGGGACAAAAACAGATAAAAGCTTCTACGATGTTGTAGATGTAGAGCTTTCTTTGCAAAAACGTCTGAGTGAACCTATTACTTCTATCAAAGGTACTCAACAATTACATTGCTTCGTCCCAATTTCCAAGAATTCGTTGAAGGTTTATCCACTCTCTCAGAGTGCACAGTCAGTTGAAATAAGAGAGCTCCTCAGAGTTTCTGCTTCAGTTCAAGAACATAATACTGTCTCTCAACGCGAAATTGAAACAGGCTCTTTTGTGGGTTGTATGTATGAAAATAAACTATGGCTCGGATTAGTCCAGTCCTTTGACTGTGAATATGATGATTTTCTGATAAAATTTCTCCATCCTTCGGGCGTATGTCCCTCATACGTTTTTCCTGCACAAGATGATGTTTGTCACGTTCCAACAAAATATATTTGGGAGTATTGAAGCAAGTTTACGAGGAGGAACAAGAATACAATACATTTTTCCGCTTGAAGAATTAAATAACTTTTCAAAGAAGATAAAATAAATTCTATCGAATGTACACTATTTAAGATTGTCTATATAATATTTCTAAAATTTTTTATCTAAGATTTGTGTATCTACTTAATAGTTATAAAAATCTTTTCAAATTCTTTTTCTTATTATAATATTATTAGTGTCTAAAATTTGGATTCACTGGATGAGAATACTGTCTCTTAATTCATTCTCAAAGACTTGTGTATGTGTAGTATTAGGAAGAGTATTTGTTGTCTGAAAAAAAATTTTATTACTTAATTTCAAACTCAGTTTTGAGCCTTATAATAAACTATAAGCTGACTTTTTATTACTTATTATGTTGTACATACATCAAATGAACATTTTTTATTCTTGGTCTTTTTTTCAAAAAAGATATCTTCGCTGCCAAATCGGGAAAAAAAAAATTGACATTTTTTCCAAGAAATCATAATTTTATTTTTGCTACCCTAAAAAAATGATACATATTTAGAAACTACAGTTAATTTTACATATTTTATCATTTAAGACTTATTACGCTACCACAATTAGCAGCTGAGATATTTACGTTTGAAAATTGTTGGTTTTTCATTTGGCCAAAATTTGGTCAAGCCATAAAATTTGACCAACTTGACCAATTTTCAAAAAAATTCAGATTTTTGTAATTTGGACCAAAACCAACCCTCACACCAAGTTTCATGAATTTTGGAGATGGTGAAGTGTACATTTGGCACTTTCATTTGTCTATTTGTCCTGGAATTACCCGGAAGAGAAAAATCAGAAGACAGTAACTACTGTTTACAAGAAAAAAAACTGTGCTTCAATAGTTGAAATAACCTGGAATACCCTGCTCACTAAAATATCTTCTAGAAGATAGGTTGTACTGTGGAGCCAAATGCTCTATCAATCTTTTAAATCCCATATCCTGAGCTAAAGAAAATGGCTGCTGATCAGCAGCAATCATTTCTCCTATTTTCCTATGAATTTCTATACTTCTTTTGTCATTTATATCCCAAATTTTCTTTTTTCTATAACCTGAAAAATTGTTGGTTGTTTTGAGTTTTTTGCTGTAGTTGTAGAGGAAGTCATAGCTGCTTCAGAGGGTCTTTTATTTGGTTCATCTTTCTTCATTTTCTCTTTTTGTACCAAATCATAAACATTATGATTGTTTACCTTGTAGGTGCTTAAAAAGTGGGGGTTGTGCTATAATATTTGCTACCTTTATTGCTAGGTCCTCTTGATACAAGTCTCTTCAGGACATAGAGTGCAAATAGTTTTACTGCTATCTTTATCATTAATTCTAAAATATTTCCAAACTCCAGAAGTTGGCATTTTTTAAAAATTTATTATTATAGAATGTAGACTATAACTTAGCCTTATGCTTATGAAAAATATATATATGTAAATGAAATATATTTAATATTTATATATGTAAAGAGAAAGCATGAAAGTGATAAAACAAGTGAAATAATATCTTGCTTAATAATGGTGCCATGTGCAAGAACCATCTAAGTGCCAAAAATAAAAATTGTCAGAAAATGCAGTTGAAGTTTACCAATTTAAAAAATTAATAATACATATATTATTTAAAATTATAGACCTAGTTAGGGCCTAAGCTAACACCAAAGGTTTGGCAGCTGGATATTCCAGCTTCCAGTTGGAACCAAACTTTGTTGGCTAGATATTCTGGCTTCTGGTTTCTGGCCAAAAAACTGGTTCTGGTACACCTCTACTGCCAACCAATGTAATTACAAAAGGAACTTGCTTTCTGAGTTATTTGACTGTCTGATAAAAAGTATATATATATCCTTATTTAACAGATTCATGCAGAGTAATTTCTCTGTCACAAGGTGGATAGCAACTACCTCTGCCTGATATACTGAGGCTAGTTTACCCAGATGCCATACAAGTTCCCATTAATCTCCCCTTGAACCTTACTCTCACACAAAAACAGAAAATTGAAATTAATTTTTTTTTGTGAAGTTTTTTAAATGGAACTACACCCAGTGATGGGCATCTATACACGAAAATCCCTAAGGCGATACCGATACATCGATACCCATAAATCATCTAAAGCGATACCGATACATCGATGCTTTATAGATGGCTAAAACGATATCGATACTGCTATATTACTATATAAGAATGAACAAATCTTACTAACATGTAAATAAATTTTTACTTTGTATATTGGGTGTAAAAAACGATCAATTCAGTTAAGAAAAAATGTATTTTATATCAAGTTAGCTCACAGAAAAACTTAAATGTTATAAACTTTTAATGAGGAACATAAGAAATTGTAGGTGATCTGCCCCTTAAAATGGTTGTGAATTGGGATATCAATAATAACGAGTATTACCCTTAAGAAAATACCAGTTGGCAAAACATCTTATTGGATAGTCTATTCCTCTTTTGAGAGTAAATGTGGCCCACCAAACTGAAAAGCTGTTCCACGAGAGCAGAGGATGGAAGTGGGGTATTGTACTTAGTGAAAACTCTCATAATTATTTTTGCCTCAAAAGCGCAGTAGGCATTCCAATATATATATATATATATATAATATATATATAATATATATATATATATATATAACCACGAAGGGAAAAGAAACACAAAGTGGTGCTCAAGTGCTTTCGTCTAATGACATCCTCAAGAACACTGAAGTAAAAGGAGAGTTCAAGACAATATATAGGTTACAAAAATATATGCACAGTATATATATATATAGTAAGTATAGAAATAAAATTGTGGGAGGAGCAAATACATTTGTACGGAAAACTAACAATTTTAGCACTGCCCAAAATTCAACATAAATTCAAATGGCTTGTTTACATGAAAATCCCTAAGGCGATACCAATACATCGATACTTGTAAATCGTCTAAAGCGATACCGATACATCAATACTTTATTGATGGCTAAAGCGATATCAATACCGATACAAAAGTATCACTCGATACGTAATGCTGATACATGTATCGCGATACTGCCCATCTCTGACTACACCTTGTAGTTCCTTTCAACTTTGTGACGTTTGTGTGAGCAGGGTTTGGCTAACCTTGGTTTTCTATCACCCAAATTGTTCATTCTGACAAAGGTCAAGCTTGTCACTCCACCTTAGACCTACAGTTTAACATGGAATCCGAACCACACCCCCACCATGGGCAGTCAGAAATGACAAAGTTCTTGCCCAGACTTGATCTCACAACCTCTTGATCAGCAGCCCAGTGTCTTAACCACTAGGCTACCCAGTAGGGTGCATCAGCCTATAAGGGGTGAAATTTTGAACTTCGGATATTGATTCGGCCCTATGATATTATGGTTACAATCCCTAACAAACCTTCAGTGTGCACGTTTCAAGCTGTTCTGACAATATTTAGTGGGTCCACCTCGAAGATGAAAATTTGACAATTGTGGAATTTTATGGTTTGACTAGAAAATCTTATGTGTAAGCGTTGTAGATTTTGTTTGACAAAAAAAAATTGTAAATATAGTTAGTTTTTAGGCAAGTTTTAGCCTCAATTCATGAAATTATCTGTCTTTTTAGGCTTTTTTTTGTATTATTCTGAGAATCATGAAGTGAGTTACCAGGATGCGGGACGAGGACCCAACTTGCCAAGCATCCCACCGACCACCTCCACCTATTAAAAATGGTATTTCATGATAAAATACTAGTAAAAATTGATTTATTGCTTATTGATATCTTAATTCTTCTTTGTCCTTTTTTCTTCTAAAACAGATGATAAAGAAGCTTGTCTCTTTCTCAGATTAGGAGTGGCTTTTCTGTCAGCTTCTACAACTTGGAGAACATTTTGAAGATGTTCTTCAGTCCTTGCAGCCTCATAAAAGTCACTGCATAGTTTTACTGCCCTCTCAGAGCCATCATTTATGACATTTATAGCCAAAAGTTTTTCTTTGAAAGATATAAATGATGCTGTTGTTTTCCATTCAACAATCTCAACCATTAAAAAATCATAGTCTAACTGTAGTGAAGAGAATATGAACCATGAGTTTGTCAACCAAGTCAGCTAGTGTGGTTTCCGATCGTAGATTGGTAGGGAAATTAGGCTTTCCAAAACTAGATCCATGTCTACCTTCTGGAACCACTGTCTCAATCTTGTGTGGTTTATAGGAAAGTAGATGGTTGTTATAGCATGAAGTTCATTTTTTGGAACCAAATCGCTGAATAATACAAGAGGAATCATCTCTGATGAAAGGTACCAGAGATGACATTTCAAAGATGTTAGAGCACTTTTTGCTATTTGCTTGTTTACTTCCTCGTATCTAAGAAGCTTTTTGTAAAGCTGCAAATCGTGCCATGGTGCATCAAAAACTGAAGAGCAGGTCATCCACCATGGGTAGTAAATCAGTGAAATGAAGGTTGCAAAGTCTCTCTGTTTCAGAATTTGTTGCTTGTTTGTGATTGTTACTGAAGGTAGTTTCGAGATATTATCTTCTAGTAATGCAATTTTTAGAGCATATATTGCTTTACTCATCCATCTGGCTCTATGTATAGCACCAGGTCGCTGAAGGGTTATATCCTTATCACTAGGTCCTGCATTTAAGTATAACACAACTAAGTCAGAAACTTGTTTGTAGTCATATCGTGTATGTTGCTTTTCTATATTACTTATTTGAATTGCATAATCAGTCCATTCCTGAAGAATCTCCTGGACAGCTTTGGAGTACTGATTGAAGTCAATTTTTTTCAATTTTTCATCCTTGGAAATCCACTGAAACTTTTCTCGAAATCTGTTAAAGACATTAATTTCTGGTCCACTCGAAGTTTCTACTTTCATGTCCTGAAACACATGACTCATAATAACTTCACCAACATGATGCCTGCATGCAGACCATAATAAAGGCCGTCCAATCTCTTGTTGGATAGTTATGCATGCAGCACTCACATGTCCCGTGTTGGTTGCTGTAGTGTCGAAAACCAAGTTCACTATTGAATCGGAGCAGTTCCACAATTTCAGTAGCTTCATAACTTCTTCAGTCAAGTTTTTCCCAGATTGGCCACTGCCACCAGCACTAGGATGATATGATGGAATACCAAGTAGTTTGAGATCCATTGAATTTCCAACTGATACGGCTAATCATTCTTCCGTAACATATTTATCCTGCAGAGTAGAAATTATTTTCAAATCCCAATGAAGAGAGGCCAATTTAGGAGGATTCCAGGATTTTTGAATGGAACTTGAAATTTTTTGGGCTACTTCGCGTCTTGCTCTATCAGCTGTAGCATATGAAGTTGCCACTGCCTTAGTGTTACCACCACATTCTTCAACAAAAGCTTTTGTGAATGCAGCCTGTTGTGCCGGAGTCATTTTCATTCTTGATGCCAAAGAAACAAGTTTCGGTCTTTTCAGAATGTCATGAGGAATGATAGCTTGAGTACCTAAACAGACTGTTGACTGTGTGGATTTTCCATCTTTTTCAGCTCCATCATTAGCTTCTGACTCACTCTCAATGGTAGTTGTATCGCTTGTGCTACTGCTTTCTAATTCAACATAACTGCAAGAAGCTTCAGTCTCTCTCAATTCCTTTTCTTTTCTCACATTTTTTTCACATTTTCGAAAATTAATGCACTTCATTTTGGATGCTAAAGTTTGATCATGAGCTCCAAAAGAAGCAATTCTTCTATCCCTTGCATAGATTGAAGAAATTGTATATCTTCTGGATTACTCATAATTTTTTTGGCATTTTTAATCCACAGTGGAAAAGTCATTTTAAGTTGCATTTCCATATCTTCTAGTCTTGTCTTTGTACTTTGTAGCTCTCTTCTTTTCAATGGAATTTCTCTGTTTCACATTCTTTTCTGACAACGAAATTATTTTCTCACATGCTTTTTCCTCAGTAATCATTGGTATGTTGGCTTTATTGTAGAATGGTTGAATTTCTGTTAAAACAATTTTAGCTATATCTCGCTTAGTTCTTCTCTCTTTTAGACCCTGTTGCTGGTGAAATAGGAAACATCTAAGAACTTGTTCACTTGTTGGCAAGCAACATCCTACAATCTTTGCATCATTATTTGTGATGCCAGGACCTAATCCAAATATACAGGTTTTTTTGTGTTTTTACATCAACTTTATCTGCACCACTTGAACAAGTTTTACCACTAGAAGTGGCTTCACTGGCTTTACCACTATTATCCATTATATCATATATCAACTATTATCACCAACATATATCAAAAATTGACCTGTAATAGAAACATAGATTAATGTTAAAGTAGTCTACATGCCTGAAAATAAGAAAAAATAGCTATAGGTATTTCATGATGGCAAATGATGTTTATTAATAGTAGCTATGGCTTAAACACAAGCAAACTAAACATACTAGGCCTATAGTACCTTAAGGATCATTCAATTCGATAAAATAAAGGTATATGTGAAAAAAATAATTTAAGGCAATTTATCCCAAAAATTGTCATTTTTGTAAAAGTTTAGGAGCTAGGTGGACCCAGTAGATATTAATCAATTGACCTGAAATTTTGCATGTGAATTTTGTTTAGGGAATGTAACCATAATAATGTAGGGCCAAATCAATTTTTGAAAGTTGCCATTTTTGATGCACCCTACTACCCAGGGTAGCCAGTTATTGTCAGAGAAAACTATTATTGCATCCAGTGATGATTCTAGCCACTGAAACTACTCTTAGGGATGAGAAAACCATACAATGAAGATCACAAGGCACATTTACTGAGGATGAACTTGTATCTGAGGAACCTTATGGACAGTTTGCTGCATGGTTTGATGAAGCCTGCAAAGCAAATGAAATCCTGGAAGCAAATGCAATGTGTATTGCAACAGCAACCAGGTAGGTCATTTAATATTTTCTTACTATTCTTTAATATTCATTGTGAACAAGTGGTGATAAAATATGGGTTCATTTGATAGTGATTACAGATTAAGGATTTTTTTCAACTTATCATGAAAGAAATTTTGTGCTTATCAGAGACTGAAATGATATTTATTTAATATGTTCATTGCTGAGTATGGAATATGGATTTATTATTCCTGAATTAATGATTCTGAAAAACTAAAGTATGTATGAAAAACTATATGTGCCTACAATAGGTATCATATGTGGTACCTTATTTCTTAATTAAATAAAAATTATTAATTTATTGAATTAAATAACTACAAATTGCCTTGGGATTGGCAACATAGCCTATTGGAATGGAAATAATTGCCATACATAGAACCCAATATGTAGGCATTGGGTCCACATAACAAGAAAAATGTATTTTTTGTATAAAAAATTTCCATTGCTGTGCAGGAAAATTACTTCAAGAGAAGAAATAATGAAAACACAAAAATTAGACATCTGGGGACTTTGTAAAGTCGGCAAATTTTTAAGATGAAAAGAATTTATATTAGCATCTCAGAGCTGTTTGGTTTTGAGGGATGCTTTAGGCAAGGAAGCACTGTTTAATCTTCCTATAAGTTCTGAGTGAATACTAAATAATGTAAGTAAAACTAATAACAGAAAAGGATAGGCCTATTCCTTCAGGTGTTTAAGTACTGTATAGTGAATTGCCTATATTAATTAAACTGAATAAACTCATTGCGTAACCCCATCACCTACATCGAAAGAGAGCCCCAATGAAATAATAAGGTATGATGATGATGTTCTTTACCATTAGACAGCACTAAATACTGAAGGCAAATAAATTTAACATTAACCAAAGAAACACTACTTAAGGAGGTCCTTTGAAGACCTCCACAAAGATGTAGGGTTTTTGTCATCAATTCAGTATCAATATCTGCTGGAAATTCCAATGGATGGTCCAGGGGACAGCAATCAACCTTTACCCTATATAGTTTTTATAGTATGCCTAATTTGAAGTATTTGAAGCTAACTTTGTTCACTGACTGAAGGTCAAAATAAATTTAAGTATCAAAGTATTTACCATCTTATAATTTTTGTCATTGTAAACATTTTGAAAAATACCCTACATGGAAAGGTACAATTGTAATAATAGGCGTATGGATGGCACTTTACTTTGGGGGTGGAAAAAATTTGCCCTGATTTCCGCATAAGCACTATGTGTAGCATAAAATAACACAAAGGTTAGAGTATGAGTAACATATATTAAAGCCTTTTGGATATAAAAAAATATTAAATTCACAAAAATGAGAAAATTTTGCTACAACATTTCTAAATGGCAAGCAAAACTGGGCATTGCAGTTGATATAGAATTCAGTAAGTCCTCAACTTATGTTCTAATTATTAACCAAGTATAGTAACAAGTAATTAATTCACCTCAAGAAGTAAAAAAAAACAAAAAGGAATGTCAGAAAAAATCTGCCCTGAAAATGCTCAATCCCTAGTCCTGGGAGGGAGCTGCCACCTCCCCCCAGACCCCGCGCCTATACACCTATGTTGTAATTATCATAATAATAGCTGTAGACCCTACAACTTAATAATAAATTGAGATTAATCAGAGAAGTATCAAGTTTTGACTGGTCGGGAATAACTGAAAGTAACTCTGACATGAAAATAATTTCAAACATTCTCAAACACACTATTGGATATATTTAATGTTAATTTTCCTATTGAGTCAAAACTTGTGTAAAAAATAATTATAATAACCAGTGGATCACTCCAGTCCTCATTGTAAGCATTAAACCATAAACATTCTTTCTATAAATTATGGAAAAATTATTACATCAATGAACAAACATATAAAAGTTATTGTAACAGACTAATATTCACTCATAAAAACTGCAGAAATGTCTAAAGTCAGTGAAAAAAGTCTAATAAAAAAAAACTATGAGATACTTTAAAAGTTTTAGTTAACACAAAAAAAGAAAAAAAATCACCATCATGGGATGGAATTTCCTGCAGCTCACCAAGAGATATGGCTAATTTATTGAACAATTTCTTTTCAAAAATAGGAAGCAACATGGCAGCAGCCATTTCAGACTCAGATAGTCACCACTAACAATATATGCCACAACCTACACCAAATGTCCATTCTTTTTTGAACCAATTCTGCCAAACAAAACCTCAGTCACATTGAAAAACTTAAAAAATAAAAATGCAGCTATCAGTTTAATTTCAGCAAAAATATATAAACTAATATCAGATGATATAGCAACTCCACTCTCAAGACTTGTGAATGAGTCAGTAGTAGAAGGTGTATCCCTGATTACCTGAAGATAGCCAGTGTTTGTCCAGTATTCAAATTGGGCAGTACAAAGAATTATAATATCTGCTAGAAGTAATCCATAAAAAATGCTTATGCACTGTCTCAAACTGATAGCAGACAATCTCATACCTCTCTATTGTTCAGAGATTTGAATATTCTAAAACTAAATGACTTGTATAAACTAACTATCAGTATCAGTATGTATAAAGATGCTAATAATAGAAACTATTCACAGGGTGGTTACCTCTATCAGATCAACTATAATCATAATTCATAATACATACTTCTCACTGATTTCATATGTAAACCAAATTATTCAATGCAAATTGCAGGAAATGCTTTCTTACAAAAGGCAGACATCTGGAACTTTTATACCCATAAATGTCAGACAAGCGCCATCATTAATTTCATTTTGGAAATCACTAAAGCAATTAACTCATTAATGTAGAATGTGTGTGTGATATATATATTTTGCCATGGGCAAATGCCATATATATGTCATATATACTGGTATATGACTATTTGCTACTAAGATACAAAATTAAACATTAGTGTCAACATTCTGTAAACCTGTGGATGCAGTGTATACCTTTGTAATGTATTCTTTCTGAATAAAGATTTTTTTGTCTTCTAATTTGTAGTTGGTGTACAAACCTTTTTGAAAATTAAAGATTCACTTATCCTCAATTTATGTAAGTTTGTTATAAATAATGAGTAATTTTCATTCCTAAATGTATGTTTAGGGATCAGACTGGGTACTGGGACATTCCACATCAAATGTACACACTTTTGGCAATTTCTGCAACTCATCTCACAAATTTCTCTGGGTTTTTTGTGTGATGATTAGGTTAGGTGAATGATGAATTGTCACTAAATTTAGCTTCCTGGGACAACAGGTTTCCAAGTTATGACCTTCCAAATTTTGAGGTCAACAGTGTGGCCTTGGAGGTTTGAAAGGTCATATCTCGGGTTCTACTGTACCGATTTCGACAATCTTTATCTCAAAATGCTCAGGAAAGGACGTAGAATAACTTTGATTCCCGCTATAAAAACCATAGAGCATCAAATAAAAAAGTTCCATTTCTATATGACCCCAGAAAAACCTTCAAAATTCAAGGTCATGAAAATTGGCATGAAAAATGTCCTTGATATAAGGCATCTACAAGCAGAAAATTAAAGTGGGATCTCCATAGCAAATTAAGAGAGAAACACCAAAGGAAATCTGGAAAAGAACCATTGGCAATGCTTCAATCAGCCAAAAATAAAGGCAGATCATTTGTTTACATGACACTGCCGGGAGGGCGCACGTGAAACCTCCAGGAACAAGCACGTACAAACGAGCACAAAGAGCACTCAAGAGCACGAGCTTAGAACCCCCTTGCGGGGTCATATACAGTATATATATATATATATATTATATATATATATATATAATATATATATATATATATATATATATATATTAGGGTTATGACTTTTTAATTTTTTGTCATAAATATTGTTTCCTGTATCATCAATCGATGAACTTTGCTTGAAAACAATAAAAAAGGGCCTAATTCCTCAGAATTAAAAAAAAATGTCACCCGAAAGCAAATATAGTAAAGGGTGTCAGGAAATGATTGCCCCCCCCTGTACAGAAGAAACTGAAAGGAATAGAAAAAAACAGACAAAACCACGCGAAAGAGCGTTTAATTTTGAATAAAAAACACTTGTTTTAATATCGGGTGTTGCCCCCATTTGCAGCTCTGACGGCCATTAATCGACGGGGGTATGATCCCAGAAGTGTCAAAGTGTGTGTGAATCGTTCAAAATAGATGATGCCATGGTTTCTGTGGGGAAAAAAATGGTAAGAATTAAAATCACAGGAATAGAATATAATGGTTTTTATTCAGATTTTAACGCTCTTTCAAGTGGTCTCGCCGGTTTTTATCTATCTCTTCTAGTTTTTGCTCTATAGGGGGGGCAATCATTTCCTGACACCCTTTACTATATTTGCTTTCGGGGTGACATTTTTTTTTAATTCTGAGGAATTAGGCACTTTTTTATTGTTTTCAAGCAAAAGTTCATCGATTGATGATACAGGAAACAATATTTATGACAAAAAATTAAAAAGTCATAACCCTAATATATATATATATAATTTAGTGTGGACCAAAAAAATTAAGGTTTAAAAATCTTTGTTCCACATGAGTAATGTTATTCCTTTTGCTTACCTTAATCTACGTCAAGTTTTAGGGGTCCCGAGAAAATCGCACTTTTCCTTTTAATGCTGAAAAAATTAGTTTTTCCTCATTTTCATAAGTTCTGCTTTATTTTTTGTTGGAAATTCCTTACGATTCTTGAAAACTGTTTTGAGCAGGTATTGTTTGTCCTCTTCTTTAGTTGTCACTGCTTGATTAAATTTTTCAATCAATGCAACACCCCGCTCAGCTGTGTCATTTGCACTCTAAGGGCACGAACTCTAGCACAGCCTCTTTGGTACTCAGGATCTATTCCCCATGTTGATGCAGAATTTTCAGTGAAGAGAGAATTGAGATGTAGAGCATCAAAAAGAGATTTAGTCCTTGAAGTAACAAAATCAGAAATCCTTTTTTCTTTAAAAGAAGCTAGGGTTACCTTTGCTTCTAAACGTTTCAGTCCCTTATTTCTTGGAGGCATTTTGATATTATTTCGCATTTGCTCCTTTTCTTCAAGGGATATGCTTTTGTCAAAGAAGCTTAATCCAACAAGTGTTTCTGAGAGGTACCACAGATGTCGTTTAATGGCATTTTGGGCTTGCTTGATAACACTTGATATCAAAGAATTTTCCTCCATTATTGCAAGATCTTGCAAAAATTTAAGATCAACATTTGGGGCTTCCTCTGGTTGAGAAGCTTTTGCCCAAGATTTTGCGTATACCAATGCAACAAATAAACAAATTTCTGTTATTGCATCAGTTCTTTTTTAGTCATCTTAAATTGATTTTGGAGAAGAAAAAGCTTAAATGCATAAATTCCTTTTGCCATCCATCTTGCATGATGGTACACTCCAGGTCTCTTCAAGGGAGTATTAGAAATGCTTTCTTCCAAAAAACAAGAGAACAAGTTGAAAAAATTCTTTATAATCATCTCTTGGCTGTTTAGAGTTGAGTGCCTCCTTCATGATTAAGACTGTTTGATTTTTTAAATCTTGAACTCTTTCAATATTCTGCAGCTTTGGGAATCAACAGCAGTTGTGATTTGAGAATGATCCATAAAATCCCATTGAGTTTTGAATCTTTTGAAGATTGGAATATCAGGTTCAGAGGAATGGCCCATAGAAGTCCGGAAGACTTGAGATAGGACAATCTCATAAATATGGTGTCGCAGGCTAAATATAAAAGCTCTTTTCCAAGTTCTTGTTCAATTTTAGTGCAAGCTCCAGCATGGATTCCGGTATTGGATGCTGTTGTGTCAAATGACAGCCCAATAATTCTCTGGGTCATATCATGTTCTTGCAGGAGAGAAATGCAAACACGAGCCATCTCCGTACCCGTGCCAGCAGTGACTTTAGGAATTCCCAGCAATTTCTCTTCACCATTCCCACTGACTAACACTGCAATCCTTTCCGTTCTTCCTTCGCCTGCAAGAAAAAGTTAAAATATATAATTTATATATAATTTAATATATTATTTTTAATATTTATTTTATATATATTATATTATATATTTAATATTTTATTTTATATTAATATATTTATATATATTATAATTTATATAATATATAATATATAATTTTAAATTAAACGACTTATTTTAAATTAAACTTGATTTATTTTAAATTAAACTTGATTTATTTTAATTTGAACTTGAGTTATTTTAATTTGAAGGTAAAATGGTGTAGATTGTGAAAACTAGCTTCAGACAGTGAAATGTAACCTAATTAAATAGAAATTTAGCTATCAAAGTGTTTAATTAAAACCAACCAGATAATAACACATTGCCTAGGTGTGAAAACCAGACCCACAACTAAGTTTTTCACCTGAGAGATAAAATATAAATATGCTAAATTAATCAGACAAAAAACTAACCTGATATCTCTGGGAGCATTTTTCCATCCCAATGAAGAACTAAAGGCTCTCCAGGACAAAATGCTTGCTCTTGATATTCTGTTGCTATTTCTTTGCGTAACTTTTGACGAGTTCGAAGCATAGTAGATTTTCACACTGTAATGTTTTCTAAATTATGGCCCAAAGACTGAGCAACAGCAGCATAAGACATAGCTGCATCTCGATTGGAAAGATTCATTCTATCATAGGCTGCTACAACATTTTTGTCAATCGGCTTTGACTTTTTAGGAGCCAACATTTTCTTTTTAAATTGCTCTTCAGAGGGACCTTGAAAATTCATTTCAAGGTTGTCGTCATTAGTTGATGATGATGAAGATGTGAAATCATTTCTATTGGCAGGCAAGAATGATCTTTTAGATCGCTTCTGCTCTTTGAGGGCTCTTTCACACTCTAATTCTTCACGATGAAGCCTTCTTTTCTCTCTTTTTGCAAGAATTTGGTCTACTGTACCCATGCTACTTTGTGTAGGATCTTCTTGCTGGCTTAAGTAGAAAAGCTTGTCTTCTTCATTTGACATCATCAAAAGGGCATTAGAGTGACCAATATCAAGAATTTCAGCCGTAATTTCATCTTTAAACATAGCTTCTTCAGTACGGCATTTTTCCTCGGGCCTTTTTCTGTTTTTCATCAATTTATCATAACAGCTTATTAAAGAGTCAATCTTTCGGATGGCACTGTCTCTACGCATTGTGGGAATCCTGGCTTTCTCCCAGTAGGTCATCACTTCATCTAAGCAAAGATTAATGGATCTTCTTCGTCCCAATTTTTCCTCTTTTTGATGGAAGAAATATTTTTGAAAACTTGCAGTTTTGTAGGTAAGCGGCAACAAAGTATATCTTTATATAAATGGCCAATGAGCCAAACTTTAGTTTTAGAACGAGTAGCCATTTTTAGTTTAAAAAATTAAATTTCTGAAATAGTAAAATAAACCAGTTAAATTAGGAGATAAAAAGGATAACTAAAAGGTTCAAGCCAATTAGGCAAAGCCTTTAATTTAGAGCTGACCAATTAAGGATAATATATTTTATCCAAAATTTTTGTTTTCCTTATTAATAATTTTCTCTGAAATAATGATCTAAGATTGTTTTTGTACTCTATTAACACCAAAAATTTCTTAAATAAGAAGAAATTTTTTCATAAGTTGCAACTCAAGAGTTGAGTTGATCATTGATGTTCTAAGTGCGCCTATTCATTGGAAAATTTTTATAAGTCATTAAATCTCGGGACCCCTAAATATTCTCATATTTGACCAAAATTTTGCTGACATGTCTATCTGGTCCAAAGGAACAAGGGCATTAATGTGGAACAAGGATTTCTTCAACTTTATAATTTACCCCCCATTTTGGTCCACACTAATATATATATATATATATACACACTATATGATCAAAAGTATTCGGACACCGCATGGTTTTGGGAAAAATGGTTTTATTATGGCATTTAGTAACCAGTAGGTCCACTCTTTGCTTTTATTACAGCGTCAACACGTCGAGGCATACTTTCCACCAGTTTTGGTAAGTCTCTGCAGGAATGGCTCGCCATTCCTCTTGCAGAGCTGATGCAAGAGATGCAAGTGAAGCCGGGCGTGGTGTGCGGTTTTGTATCCGTCGCTCCAGTTCGTCCCACATGTGCTCGATTGGGTTGAGATCGGGCTCTGAGCAGGCCAGTCTAACAAATCCACCTTATTTTCACGCCTTGCAGTATGGCAGGGAGCTCGATCCTGTTGAAACAAACAATGGCCATCTCCGTAGTATTGCCACAGTGTAGGGAGGGCCGAATTGTCCAGAACGTCGAGATAAATGTCAGCGTTCATGGTAGTGGGTATAACAACCAACGGGCCGAGCCCTAGCCAGGAAAAACAACCCCATACCATGATGGACCCTCCACCGAACTTCACCGTTGGACATACACAGTCAGGAAGAAGCCGTTCTCCGGGCTGTCGCCACACCCAAACACGCCCATCAGACTGGAAGAGTGAATACCGTGACTCATCGCTCCAAAGAACAGTTTTCCAGTCCTCCACGGTCCAGGAACGACAGGAGTCACACCAGGCCAAACGACGCGTGGCATTAACTTTTGTAATCAGTGGCTTGTGTACAGCTGCTCTACCATAATAACCGAGTCTGTGCATCTCTCTGCGGATAGTTACAGTACTAACGGAGGTACCGGATGCTCTTCCTACCTCCTCAGCGATGGAAGCGGCAGAGGACGTGTGGGACTTCTTGACATGTCGTACCAGACTTCTTCTATCACGTTCCGTCAGTTTGCGTGGTCGTCCGGAACGTTTTTTCGCGTTAGTTGCACCATCGTGCTTCCATCTCATGATAACATCCGCTACAGTCGACTTTGGTATATCCTGTTTGGCTGCAATGTTTCGTATAGAAACGTTACTTAAATAACATCCGATGACGAGTCCACGTTGGAACTCGGAGAGTTCACGTCCGCGCGGCATGGCTTCACAACAGTTACTGATAACTTAACAGAACACCTCAGCATTATAGTTTCGCCACGCTTTTTCCCAGCATACCTTTTGGCGAAGGTGATATTTGCAGAAATGCGGATTTTCTGGGGTGTCCGAATACTTTTGATCATATAGTATATATATATATATATATATATATATAAGCAAACAACCACAGGGAAAAGGAAACACAAAGTCCGAGCGCTTTCGTGATATATTCACATTATCAAGGAGGAACAGAAAATAGACGGAGATTACAAAGTAAATGAGTTAAATAGACAAGCAAAAAATTCACAATCAGCACCTCAAATTAAAGGCCTTAAAGCCCTCCAAAGATTATTTCAATTGATAACATAATCTGTAGGCAGCTAAATTACTAAATATAAAAAAAAGAAGTATACTGTTTAGTTGAAATTAGACAAAAAAAAAAAAAAAACAATAGAGAACAAAAATTATTATAATGGTTATTAACACTAATATTTAATTAAAACAGGCAATTAATTGGCAAGAATTTAATGAAAAAAATAGATAACGTAGATAACAAATAGATAACATAATCTGTAGGCTGCTAAATTACTATACAAATGAAATTAGACAAAACGCCAGTACAGAAAACAAAAATTATTATAATGGTTATTAACACTAATATTTAATTGAAGTAGGAAATTAAGAGGCCTGAAATTAATGAAAACAAAGGGAAAGTTGCCATCGTCTTACAGATTATTACAAAATTTCTACAAACAGTCTGGAAAAAAAATTGTTTTCCCAAAAGCAACCCAGTTCAAAAGTCCAATAAACCCCCAGCAACCAAAGATTATACACGAAAGAAATATTACAATTAAAATAGACACATAAGAATGTTAACAGTTCTTACAATAATATTTATTTATTTAACCAGGGCAAACCATTAAGGAGCAAGAATGCAGTTAAGAAAACAGTAGGCCCTTCGCCAGCTTTTTGACAATGCACGAATCTAATTTGTACAACCCAGGGCTAATATTAAGGACCAAATCCGCATTATTCTTAATCACACTTGATTCCAATATATTTCTGCTAACAATAGATTTACTAAACCTTAATTTGGAAGCATTTTTCCAATCAATGGGATGATTAGTATCTCTTACGTGAATGAAAATGGCGTTAGATTCCTGGCCACTTCTTATACTGTATTGATGCTGTTTAATATGTAACTCAAGGGTCTTACCAGTTTGGCCAATGTAAAATTTATTACATATTCTGCAAGGGATTTTATATACACAACCATGTTCACTTAAAGGGGAGTTCTTAATCAATGAATTCTTAATTACATCTAAATTTTTGAACGCAATATTTATGTTAAAAGTCCTCAGCAGATTCGGCAGATCAAGGAAATTTTCTCTGAATGATAACACTAAAACATTTTTTGTGTTATAAGGAATCTTATCCTTTACTTCGTAGAAGGTTTTCTTTGCCATTTTTAAGGACTTATCTATGCAGTTCTTTGGGTATTTTAAATCAAAAGCAATTTTGTATATTTTACTAATTTCATCGTCAATGAACTCAGGGCTACAAATTCGTAGGCCTCTTAGAAACAAAGTAGAAAGAATCGTTTTACATTAATCTGGTGATCAGAATAATAATGTATATAGGAACAATTATTAGTGGGTTTTCTGTAAATATTGTACTTAAACTTTTTTCCAGACCTATATATTAAAACATCTAAAAAAGGGATCGAAGAATCTTTTTCTATTTCAACTGTAAAATTGATAGAGGGAATTAAATTATTAAGTTTGGGTAAGAATTCATTGAGATTTAAAGTCACTGGCCAAAGACAAAGAACATCATCTACATATCTAAACCATGGAACATAATTTGGCAGAATCTTCCTTAATAACTTACTTTCAAAAAACTCCATATATAAGTTACTCAAAATGGGGGAGAGAGGGTTTCCCATTGCCATACCAAATTTCTGTCTAAAATATTCATTATTGAATTTTCCAATAATGGAATTGAATTTTTTCCAGACTGTTTGTAGAAATTTTGTAATAATCTGTAAGACGATGGCAACTTTCCCTTTGTTTTCATTAATTTTGGGCCTCTTAATTTCCTACTTCAATTAAATATTAGTGTTAATAACCATTATAATAATTTTTGTTTTCTGTACTCGCATTTTGTCTAATTTCATTTGTATAGTAATTTAGCAGCCTACAGATTATGTTATCTATTTGTTATCTACGTTATCTATTTGTTTTTCATTAAATTCTTGCCAATTAATTGCCTGTTTTAATTAAATATTAGTGTTAATAACCATTATAATAATTTTTTTTTTTTTTTTTTTTTTTTTTTTTTTTTTTTTTTTTTTGTCTAATTTCATCTATACAGTATACTTCTTTTTTTTATATTTAGTAATTTAGCTGCCTACAGATTATGTTATCAATTGAAATAATCTTTGGAGGGCTTTAAGGCCTTTAATTTGAGGTGCCGATTGTGAATTTTTTGCTTGTCTATTTAACTCATTTACTTTGTAATCTCCGTCTATTTTCTGTTCCTCCTTGATAATGTGAATATATCACGAAAGCGCTCGGACTTTGTGTTTCCTTTTCCCTGTGGTTGTTTGCTTATTAATAAGGTCACGTGTTATTTTGTGATTTTAGTGCATATATATATATATATATATATATATGTATTTTTATAATTTGAATTGAATAGCCTTTATTAATAATAAAATAAATATATTCGTTTCAAATTTACAATGACATGAATAATTGTGAAGCTTGACTATTTATTTTATTTAATTTGGTCCTTAAGCTTTAGGCTTTACTGGGCTCTTATTAAAAATAAACAGCTAGTTGTTGTTAATTAATAATAAGTAAATAAGTATTATTAATAGTTAAAACATGTATTAATCTTAAATTATCACTCCTGACATGACAAATACAAGGTCACCATTGAAGGCACTATACCAATACCATACAAAGAAACCAGTATTATACATGAGATAAGAACTGAACAATCCCAAGAAATGTGTTTTTAATACTAGTTTACACACGAGAAATTAATAATTAGTAAATAATAGTTATGGACATTAATCCTAGATTTTTGTTAGTATGCCATTATTAATTGGGATTTCAACTTGGTTTTAAACAAATTTACATTCACAATATTTTTTATATCAGCATTTAAGTCATTCCATAGTTTCAATCCAATGAAAATTGGTAGTTTTTGAGATGAAGACAAGCTTTGATCTATTTCTGGTCTGATATGAGTGGATTTCTTGATGAGTTACAAAATATCTGTTTACCCATTGTAAATTAATGATTTTGTTCTTGCACTTGTAAAAAAAACATATATATACACACACACACACTTAATGTCAATAATATTAGCAGTGCTGTGTTTGTTACTTTATAAATGTAATGCCATTACTGTTACTACAGTCTAAATGTAATGCCATTGTCATTACAGTTACCATTTTTAAAAAGTAATGAGTAATGGCACCGTTACTCATTACTGTTACTTTTAATGAAATGTAAATATATTTTATATATATGCATAGGTATATTATAATTTATATATACATAAAATATTATATTATATATAAACATTAGCTTGTGCGAGTATGTGTTGGTTTGTATCCACTGGTTAATGCACAGGTTATGAAGTCTGTGTATGCCTTCATTGCGTTATGATGATTTATAAGGCATAATATTTAAAAAAAAAGTGAAACAAAATTACTGCAAGATTTATTACTAGGAATTGCAACATAACAGAGGATGTAGCATACTATTGATACTAATTTACTAATGCTAGAATATACCAGGGAAGTTTAGCTTTGCAAAACAATAATACGAAATACTAAAGAAATGAATCAAATGAGTTATTGTGCATGACAATGATAATTGAAATTTATTAGCTAGATATACAAACTTAAGAACTATTATTCAAAAGATTTTTATTGGCCTTTAAGAAATAAGAAAACAAGCTTCTCAAAAGTTGCATCTAAGAGCGAGCATCGTTTTGGACACAGTATATCCTTCCCTACCCATTCAACAGTGGCCCTAGATGGTATAGGAGTGTTAAGTTTAATAAACATATTTTTAAAGTTAGTGGATGGGAAGGATGTAGAGCTAACGTGCCGTGAAGGCCCAGATGAGAAGAATGATGAAACCTCTGTTGAACTTAGGTCCGTCCCTGCTCCAGGGTTCTTCACCTTTTTACTTTGACAGTGCTGTCAATGTAGGGGGAGAGGGTGGATGGGGGTAGGCTGCCAGCATGCCAATGGCCAACATGCACACCTCGCTCATAGTGAAGGGACAAATTTTTAATGGTTAATGAATAATTAGTGAGGATTGAAAGAAACTAATTGCAAGCTACGATAAAAAGTAACGAGTAACGACTAATGAATGTATTTCCCTAAAAAGTAACGTTGTTACTGAAAGAGTTACTTGATTTGAAATGTAATGCCATTACTGCTACCATTACTAAAAAAGTACCGCATTATGTAATGGCTGTTACTTGTAATGCGTTACTGCCCAGCTCTGAATATTAGTATGTCTATCTTTTTATTTTTATCATACCACGTGACCACAAAAATTGTCCCTGTTTTTAATCGCTTATTACTCAGTCATTATTGCAGCTTCACAAATGAAATAAAAAGCATTCAAAAGAGAACATTTTAAAGTTTTAATTTATTCTACATGTGTTCAAAGTGACATCCCTGGACATTCTTACATTTCACACAACGGGAAAGGAAGTTATTTATTACATTTTCCAAAACGCTGCATTCAGTGGACTGTACACTCTCTACCACTTGCTTTAATTCTTCGATAGAGGATGGCTCTTGCCTGAATACTTTGTCCTTGACAAATCCCCAGAGAAAAAAGTCCAAAGGTGATAGATCAGGAGATCTTGCGGGCCAGGGAAACTGCGAGCGATGAGAAATGAATCTTTGTTCAAAAAATCTTGTTAAACATTCCAGTGATTGCCTAGTTGTGTGGGCTGTTGCTCCGTCTTGCTGAAACCACTTGTTACTGCAGTTTTCTTGTTCAAAAACAGTGTTCAGCATTTCTACATATCTTTCTAAAGTTACTGAAAGCGGTCTCCTTGTCTCTGGGTCCTCAAAAAAGTAAGGACCATAAACCTTGCTGCTACTCAAACCACACCAGACAGTAACTTTTGGTGAATGCAGAGGTTTCTCCAAGTGTATATTTGGCTTGTTTTGTGACCAACACCGGTAATTCTGTCTGTTGATGAACCCATTGAGATAGATGTGGCATTCATCACTGAATATTATGTCACTTAATCTTATCTGGTTTTGTTCAATTATTGTTTCAATGCGTTCACAAAACATCAAACGACGCTGGTAGTCTTGTTCGCTAAGCTGTTGCAAACGCATAATTTTGAATGACTTCATTCTCAAATCCAACGTGATTATTTTCCGAATGCTCTCCCATTTGATTCCTGTCACAGCTGATAGTCGTCTCACAGATTTCTTGTTGTCCGTTTCAAGCTGATTTGCGACTGAATCAATGTTTTCAGCGGTTCGCACACCTTTGCTGCACCCAGAGTTGCCTTTATGCATGTTCTTGATTGAGCCGTGATGTTTCCATTTTGCGAAAATCCTGCGAATTGTTTTAGGATCTATGGTCCTTTGCTGACTGTATTGTCGTCTGAAAGACCGTTGGGTGGCAACTACCGAGCCATGTTTGATCATCTCTTCTGCGATGAAAACACGTTGCATGTCCGACAAATAACCCATGATTGTGGTGGATAAAACTGTCATTTTTTTATAAGTACTGATTTCGTATCCAGGATATCGAAAAAATTAAATAAAACTTTTAAATATTCTTTTTCGAAAGCTTTTTATTTCATTTGTGAAGCTGCAATAATGACTGAGTAATAAGCGATTAAAAACAGGGACAATTTTTGTGGTAAAAAAAGACGGAGCAACAGCCCACACAACTAGGCAATCACTGGAATGTTTAACAAGATTTTTTGAACAAAGATTCATTTCTCATCGCTCGCAGTTTCCCTGGCCCGCAAGATCTCCCGATCTATCACCTTTGGATTTTTTTCTCTGGGGATTTGTAAAGGACAAAGTATTCAGGCAAGAGCCATCCTCTATCGAAGAATTAAAGCAAGCGGTGGTAGAGAGTGTACAGTCCATTAAATGCAGCGTTTTGGAAAATGTAATAAAAAATAACTTCCTTTCCTGTTGTGTGAAATGTAAGAATGTCCAGGGACGTCACTTTGAACACATGTAGAATAAATTAAAACTTTAAAATGTTCTCTTTCGAATGCTTTTTATTTCATTTGTGAAGTTGCAATAATGACTGAGTAATAAGCGATTAAAAACAGGGAAAATTTTTGTGGTCACGTGGTACAACCTGTAACATCTTAACCTGTCTATACTATTATCAGAAGGAAGGAGTCCTCAAACATGGTTCTTTACACTTACATTGGAGTGTAACACAACACCATGGCAGTTCATCACTTCCAGAAAGTTCTGATGGATCATCTAAAGTCCCAATTTAACATCATCACCAGAATTGTCTACTTTACCGATGGATGTGCCAGTCAATACAAAAATTGCAAAAACTTCTTGAACTTGTGTCATCACCATGAAGAATTCAGAGTGCTGGCTGAGTGGCATTTCTTCACCCCTAGCCAGGGCAAAGGTCCATCAGACAGTGTTGGAGGAATTGTCAAAAGAAGCATTGAAGGAAAATCTCCATTGGCCTTACAGAGAGCAAATTTTAACTCCAAAGGACCCTTTCCCATTCACTTCCCTGAAATTGACTGGGATATCTCTCAGGTACACAACACAAGAGGAGTATTCAAAGGCGAAGGATATATTGGGTCCAATTTTATTGAAGGCAAGAACTATACCAGGAACACAAAAATTACATTCCTTAATCCTGGTGACAAAAGACTGCTTGGAGGTATGAATGTACAGTGCCTCAGCCAAAAGCCAAAGGGAGTTCACCACCCACAAATCAATCAAAAACATCAATGGATATGTGACAGTGGAATATGACAACCACTGGTGGGTGGCTTGTGTTATGGAAATGTATCCTGAAGTAGGAGAAGTGGAAGTAAATTTCCTTCACCACCATGGACCAAAAGAGTCTTGCCTTCCCCTCCAAACCTGATGTGCTGACAGTGGATGTGCCTCATATCCTCACAACAATCCACCCTAGGACAGCCATTGGAAGGTCATACACAAATCATGCAGAGGGAAACCAATGAAGCCAATAGGATCCTGAAAAACTGTGCTACCAAAAAATGAGGTAAAAACTATGGGTGCCATGTTTGGATTATTTAGATGATGTGTGCTTCTGTGTTCCTTATTTATTATTAATTGTCAATAAGTTGTTAATAGTTGTAAATAGTCAATAATTGTTAATAAGTTAATAAACAATAAATATTAATTGTCAAAAGTATCAAAATGCTCCACCTGCATGACTTTGAATGCCTCTGGAAAGCAAACCCATGGAGATCCCACTCTAATTTTCTGCTTGTGGATGTGTTATATCAAGGAAATTTTTCATGACATTTTTCATGATCTTAAATTTTGAAGGTTTTTCTGGGGGTCAAGGTCAAAGGTCATATAGAAATAGAACTTTATTTGATGCTCTATGATTTTTACAGCAGGAATTGAAGTTATTCCACATACTTTCCTGAGCATTTTGAGATAAAGATTGTCAAATTCGGTACAGTAGAACCCGAGATATGACCTTTTGAACCTCCAAGGTCACACTGTTTACCTCAAACTTTGGAAGGTCATAACTCGGAAACCCGTTGATCTAGGAAGCTAAAATGGTGATGATTCATCATTCACCTAACCTAACCATTACAAAAAATCGGAGAAATCAGTGAATGAGGTGACATAAGGTGTGTGTATACACTTGATGTGGAATGTCCCTACTGCATATTTTGAAAGCTTTATCACATTACTGTAATTGTAATGTATGTTTGGTTGGTGAACCCATATTGACAACTTTCTATTCCAATTTAATGTTACCTTCCCTGAAACTTTAATAGTTACCCTATCATTTCCTTGAAATGGGTGTTATTCTTTTTCATTTGCCTTCATAACACTGGTCATTGCGAGTTGAATTATTATACATTAAAGAAATTCCATAAATTCTCAAGGGGCATCAAAACTTGTACCTAACCATGGTTTCCTCAGACTTTCCTCCTCCTTACAGGCTATGTCGATGTCTCTTTAGAAGGTTTCTTTTGTTGTAGAAACAAATGAATAAGAACTTTTGGAAAGTGTTACAAATTACTGATGTTGGGCATCAGAAACAAAAAAAATCATTTTAGACTTGCGTACAATGAAAAACTATGCAGGTGATCATCTGCATACAATTATTTATTTTTGTAAATAAATAATTTTTTATTTGAATCAATTTA
The DNA here is from genome assembly GCA_023014485.1 of Bathynomus jamesi. Classification (NCBI taxonomy): domain Eukaryota; kingdom Metazoa; phylum Arthropoda; class Malacostraca; order Isopoda; family Cirolanidae; genus Bathynomus; species Bathynomus jamesi. The sequence continues at coordinate 2,485 of JAJOZX010000467.1, read as the reverse complement.
CTTAATGTATTATTAAAGTTTTTGCAACAACTGTTTTAAATTACCACAATGAAATATATATATTTAAAAGAATGAAATAGATCATAAATGAGAAAAGTACAAGATGAAATATAACTTGTGAAAGAAAATATTTTTACAGAAATTTTATTAAATGTATAAGAACAAAGTTTTATCCTTTGCATTTTTTAGCATGATAGTTTATCCCTACATTCATAGTTTGCATACTTTCCTAATGAGCCAAATAATAGCATGACCTTTAAAGAAAAGTGCTTTTTAATACCACAGTATCAAATACCATAGTTAATTACCCCACTGAAAAAATTACAGGACTGAATGTACATTTGAAACTAAAATTTCAAAAGTAAAAGTTAGGATGCTACACAATATACATATTCTACAGATAACTTAAATTTGTTGAAACATATACACACAACAGATAGGCTTTGCAGCCTTTTGCAGCCTTCTCTTCTCCCGGATATATTACTTTAGACTAGAGTTCTTCATTAATGGCCTATGGGTCATATACATTTGGTTCACCACAGTAAGGCACAAAAAACAACAGTACAGAGTGGGCCTGAGGGCTGGTTGGGCCATTATTAAAATGTTATATTTTGTTTAATGTCAAATTTTCATATTTTATATCATAAGTTTTTAGATATATAAAATAGTGTATACATTGGAATTGGAAAATAATTCTGGCCCATGTGCTCTTAATGCATTTCTAATACCCCCCCCCCCCCCCCTTTAACTATTTCAAGAGCCTTGCAAGCACCAGATAAAATATTGTTCTATGGCAGCTGATCAGGCATCAGTAGAGCAGATTAGTCTTACATGGATATGAAGTTTAACTATTTGAAGTTCATATTCTCTTTTAGGCTAGAACTGCCTCATTTTGGTAGTTCACTACAGTATTTATAACAATGCATATCAAATATTTTAGTTGAATAGAAGACCTCACCCTCACCTTTGCAAAGCTGTTAAAAATGTAAAAAAAAATAATCATCATCATTTAAAAAATATTAGCTGATTAAATTACATGAATTAATTGCTTCTAAGTTGTTGCCAATTCTGGAGTACAGTATATTCATATTCTGAATTGCCTCATTTGCGTCAGGTGTACTTACACAGTAATCCATCCATGAGACAGTGTGCCATCTATCACTAATTATAACTGCACACACGTTGTATCTAGCGAATCATTTGTACCATCAATGATTACTAATGTAACTTCTAATGATAAGAACTCTGTTGTAGGGATGGTGTTCCTTCTGCTCGAATGGTCCTCCTCAAAGGATACAGCAAAGAAGGATTTACCTTCTACTCCAAGTACACGAGTCGCAAAGGAGAGGAATTGGTAGGCAATATTTTGTTACCCATTAATGTTTTTTTTTTGGCCCTGACCCAATAAATTTGGATGGATAGGACACACTGGATTGTGCCTGTCCATCCATTTGTCGGTACACTTTTGTGTCCGGGCTAATTTTTGAGCTGCTAAACATAAATTGATGAAACTCGCACACATGTGGAGCAAATAAAAGTCAAAGTTCGAAAGAGCTTTTTCATGATTGGGCTATAATTTTTGAACCACTTGGTATAAATTAATGAACCTTACATACATATGGAGCATCACAAGACTATGTGCCATGAGTAAGACAGGCCCCTTCATCAAAAGATTAAGGTCGCAAATAAAGGTCGAGTGGAGGTCCATGCAATAACTTTTGAACTGCTGTACAAAATTGATGAAACTCTACACACAATGTATCGATGATGGATGTGTTTTGAGCAAGACTGCTCCTTGCATCGAAGGTCAGGGTCACAAATACAGGTCAAGGGTCAAATGGAGGTCCATGTCACAACTTTGAACCAGTCAACATAAATTGATGGAACTTAGTAAACATACGTATCATCAGAAGACAATGTGTCATAGACAAGAATAGGGTTCTTGCTTCAAAAGTCAAGGTCACAAATATTGGAGGGGGCATTGATGTCATTCTGACATAGTTTACTTTATTTGATGTCTTTGTAACTTATTTCACTATTTTTAAATTTTGGTAATGCACCATACTTTCAAAAGTTAAGTCCTGTATTAATTTGATTGACGAAGCATTTGAAAGCGTCTTTTGTCACTCCTTTATATTGAAATCTGTAAACACCACACCCTGTAAGTGGCACTTAATATTTTAGTGACGTGATAAATTTCTTATGAATTAATGAATGGTTTTAATTTTTTTTTATCTTTCTGGCAGCTGGAAAATCCGAAGGCAAGTTTGTGCTTCTATTGGGAACCTCTTGGAAGATCTGTGAGTACAAGGTTTTCATTCATTTAATCTTTTTACTCCTAGAAACCTCTTCAACTAATCACTTGCTTCTAAGCCAAAGGCTCATGCTCCTATCCCCATGGTGTTGAACTGGCTGATTCGACCATGTTTTAAGAATTTTTATCCACAAATTTACACTACCCGTTGATTGCGAATCTGATGCTCTA
>JAJOZX010000466.1:1255000-1413629 GCA_023014485.1 Bathynomus jamesi | reverse complement strand
GGCAGCAAATCGATGTTCAGTACATGCACAACCTCGTAGAGTCTCTGCCTCGCCGGATTCGTGCGGTTATCAAGGCCAGAGGCGCCGTCACACGTTATTAGGTACATTCTGAGAGGGGTGACTAATTTTTTGTCCGGTGTGCTTTTATATATATATATATATATATATATATATATATATATATATATATATATACGCTTGTATAGGAGAATATTCCGCGCAAGATGAGGAGAGAGAACGAAACAAATGAAAAAATGAGGTAACCACCCGGGAATCGAACCCGGGATCTTCCGATTGCCGGTCAGATATGATAACCATTACACCATGGGCCTCACTCGAACAAATGCCGTAATTCTCCCCACATACGCGCAGAAACCAATGCCCCAAGGGGCATCTCCCGCATGCCGTACATTACCGTATATGCATTTTAACTGCAAACACGCAGTATAATTAACGTAAAGAACGACGCTTGTATAGGAGAATATTCCGCGCAAGGAATATTCTCCTGTACAAGCGTCGTTCTTTACGTTAATTATACTGCGTGTTTGCAGTTTTATATATATATATATATATATATATATATATATATAACTGCAATGACCACGCAGTATATAAATGAATAGAAACGACATAATATTAAGGAACGTTTCTGCACACGCGGAAGAGAAATAACGAATAAATGAAAAATGTCGTTTCTATTCATATATATATATATATATATATATATATATAATATATATATATATATATATGCCCTCCCGGCCCTAGCACCCAAGGATGATGGGGCTCGACCCTGCAGTCCTTGTCATCCTTGGTCTTTTTCCACTTCGACTGTCCCCTCCACCCTTTCTTTTTCCTCTGTCTTTCCTCTCACTTTTTCTTTGTTTTTCCGCCGAGATATGCCCTTTTAAATAGAGGCGAATCGGTTCTTCCCGAACTTAAAAAAAAAAAATATATATATATATATATCTTATGATTTCAGACTTTTGAAACATGCTGTACATTAATGGTTATCAACTTTCTGCTTTGTATTGAACTCGTCAGGCGTAGTTATTGATAGATTTCAAGGCAGAAGTCTCTCTCTATCCATTGTCAGATTCATTTCCATAAATCGTTGCTTTTTTTAAAATGCTGAATTACTGACTTGCTTATAGACAAACAGAGGAACAGTTTACTGTTAGGAAAACGAGTGCAGTTTCTGTTACAAATAGCATTTGAGATTTTTAATAGCATGCGTGAATGATAATTGTTGAATGGTAATAGAAAAACAAACCCTTTTAGATGAAGAATTTCGATTTTGTACAGCCGTATCTGCAACAATGAATTTATGTTACTCTGTGACCCACTAACGTATTCTATTTGGTAGCGATTAGTCTAGTCGTTCTCTTGACTACTTGAGTCGGTGAAGTTGGACATACACAGTCTTGGTGGGGACCCCCCTCACGTTCACGATGAAGTTTGACAAGTGTTTAGTGTTCTAAAAAATTAACAAAAGTTATTACTGCAGCACGAATAATGCAACCGTGAATTTTGTCATTGTTATTATTAAAATTATATTGCGCCTCGTTGGTGTAGTGGTTAGCATCGCTGACTACGAATCCACCAGCCCCGGGATCAAGACCCAGTGACGGCAGGCGGCGCGCAGCAAAACCTAGCTTTTCGTTCTTCCACACAATAAAAATTGGTTGGTAGATAAATAGGCACCCTGTGTAGCCTAGTAGTTAAGACGCTGGGCTGCTGATTGGGAGGTCGTGAGATCGAGTCCGGGCGACGACGACTAATTTCTGACCGCCCGTGGTTAGGCGTGGTTTGGATTCCACGTTAAACTGTGGGTCAAAGGTGGAGCAACAAGCTTGACCTTCGTCAAAATGAACAATTCTGGCGGAAGCAAAACCAAGGTTAACCAAGGCATTAAAAAATTTCTTCATCCATTGTTTGAGAATTTTGCTTCGTGAAGATCGATCTTTTCGGTTTGACGGCCTGTAATATTTTTTAACATTACTTGTTTTTTATTGTCCAATTTTAATCGAGGATTTCAAAAATAACATTCATGTTTTAGAGAAACAAATGGTGAGGCAGTTATACATTTTAGTTTAGAGAATATCATATACGCTTTAAGATCCCAAAATCCCTGAAAGTTTTAGGTCAACTGTACGCTCATGACGATTGGTTAGGTTGTCGTGATATTTTCGTCTGTTTTGACAGTAAACTAATGAAAATATGACAACCTCACCAATCGTCAAGGGCGTACAGTTGACCTAACCGGGCGTTCTGTTAACCTAACCAGTTGGTAGTGTCTAGAATTTGACGGTCCCGTAGCCATGATTCGTTTTTTCCGCTGGCCGTCAAACCAAAAAGATCCCAATACAGTTTAAAAATATATATTTATATTTGTTAAATTGCGTATAACTGGCACACTATTTGTTTCTCTAAAACGAATGTTATTTTTGAAATCCTCGATTAAAAGTGGACAATAAAAAACGAGTAATGTTAAAAAATATTACAGGCCGTCAAACCGAAAAGATCCGTGAAGACCTACTGTCAGAAGATGATTTTATTTGATATTTTCATTCAAAGAATTTTTTTAAAATTTTGTGTTCATCAGTTAATGATACCGTGCTGATGAAAGAGTCTCATAGTAAAAATAAAGTGTACTTGCTGCTGTTGGTGTGACAATGACTGTTGAGGACGACGATACGATATTTTAGCGTATGGATTGATCTTTCAAACATAGATTAATATGAATTTTTAAATTTGTTTAAATTCTATGAGAAATGCCTGAAATCATTTCGTTTGTATGTGCAATTAAAACCATATATTCTGATTGAGTACTTCGTGAGTATGAATAAAATCCGTTATAGGTTTGTTCGTTTCGTGTTACACGGGACGCGAACTAAGAAAAAAGTGTTGAATCCTGCAGTGTGGTTTTGCGTGTGTGTGGTTGAAAATAACGATTCGCGTATGAGAATGGCAACGGGGCTTTCCAGTGGGAGATAATGGGGTCTCTTGCTTAAAATATAGTGGTTAGAAGTGGGAAAGGAAGGAAGTATTATCTTTTTTATTAAATGAAAAAAAAAAAATCGCGAAGAAAGTACTCTTAAGACGATCGTTTACCGAAAGGCAGATTCCTGGTGAATTTTATATGAATTCTACATTTGAAGTTTTTTCACCGAAAGTAATATGAAAATATTTGCGTTTCGTATCCTTTAATTTATTGGCTATTAAATTTTGTGGATTTGAATAAAGAATGTTTTACAAGTGATGAATTTTAATATTTGTTTTTGCATTAAAACGCTGTTGCTAATAAGTTTACGAAGAAAACCACAAAATATTTATGAAAAGAACTTAAACGACATAAACCATCCGCATTCTTTTTCGGTGGGAATACGTCGTAGCCACGTCGCAACACCATTTCCCGTTAGGTGAGCGAGGTTAAGCGATGTTGGGTCAGATAATGCATTGTTCGAACGTTATTAGTATTTTTCACGGTAAAAGGGTATCTTCAAAAGCACAGTATGCTTTTAGTTTGTTTCACCTGTTGCACACATCGTGAATCACTCCCAACACTTCTTTCCCGGGTTAAAGTTTAGTCCGGAAATATCGGTTCCAAATTTCCTTAGCTGACGGACTTGTATAAGCAAGTGGGCTATTGATGTAGTTTACAGTATATTACGTCTTAAGTTGACTGGTAAAATCCCAATCTCTGTCCGTAAGGATGACTCTCAACTTAAGCAGTGACTATTAGTGGAACTCCAACCCCGGGATTGCCATCTAACAAAATTCTGTTCTTTCTGTATCTCTGAAGTTAAGCCCAATAAGGGTTACTGGAGTGAGGAGAGAAGTGCCAGTGCTTCCACTGTACAGTAGGGTGGATCGATTTTACATTTTTTCGATTTCCATATTCTAATAGAGACAAAAACTTGCGCATGCATGAGAAAATAGCCTCTGCAAAATCTTAGCTTAATAGGTAATCATCTTCTGCCCCCGGCAGAGCGATGAAAATCATATTTTAGAGTCAAAAACGTATTTTTAAACCCTAGCCTAGAGTCATAAAATTTTGCGTGTGTGTTATTTCATGCCTAAGCAACGATATAAATACTATGGGAAATATATAAATGCATTATTTAAGACAAAGAGCCGATCTGAAAATATGTATATTATACATATTTTCAGATCGGCTCTTTGTCTTAAATAATGCATTTATATATTTCCCATAGCATTTATATCGTTGCTTAGGCATGAAATAACACACACGCCGATCTGAAAATATGTGTATTATACATATTTTCAGATCGGCTCTTTGTCTTAAATAATGCATTTATATATTTCCCATAGCATTTATATCGTTGCTTAGGCATGAAATAACACACACGCCGATCTGAAAAATGTATATTACACATATTTTCAGATCGGCTCTTTGTCTTAAATAATGCATTTATATATTTCCCACAGCATTTATATCGTTGCTTAGGCATGAAATAACACACACGCAAAATTTTATGACTAGGCTAGGGTTTAAAAATACGTTTTTGACTCTAAAATATGATTTTCATCGCTCTGCCGGGGGCAGAAGATGATTACCTATTAAGCTAAGATTTTGCAGAGGCTATTTTCTCATGCATGCGCAAGTTTCTGTCTCTATTAGAATATGGAAATCGAAAAAAATGTAAAATCGATCCACCCTACTGTACAGTCGTAAATTCTCTCAAAATCTACGGAAGGTTTTCTCCTTCATTAGTTATAAAATTTAGCTTTCGTTTTCTTTGAGTTCCCTTTTAAATACCATTTAGAAAATTAGCAGAGAGGTTTAGGGCTAACTACTGTAAATATATGGTTTATTCGCTTGTACATTTTGTAGAAGGTCGTTATTGACAACTAGGTGTCGTTAATTTTAGGTGCTGAAAGAAAGCAAACTATTTTAAACATATAGGGTTATCATTTAGTTAATGAAGTGTCATTGCAAGTTTTTTTTAACGCTGAGTATGAAAACTCTCATTATTTTTATAAGCAATGATGGATACATAAATCAGAGGAAATAGTTACATTGATTTACAATAGAACAAACTCTTCTAAGATTAATAAGTGTAACCCCTCGATCGGTGTGACTGTACAAATACGGCGGCGCCAATCATAGTGTAAAGCAGTACGAGCCGTACATGTACATTTTCGATTTTTGTTACATTTAACAATTCTTTAAACAAAAAAAACGCTCCAGGGGCAGTGACCAACTGCCTAATACACACCGATTAAGAGGGAAAATATTTTTGGTGTTGTAGTGTTGGATTAAAATTTAGATATTTTGTTCACTTAAGATTATACATTAGTTTTATGTGCAGTTGTACATATTTAACTTTAAAACTACCTCAGGTATTCACTAAAGATAACACTGCCCAACACCAATTTTGCTGATTTAATTCTAACACAGGTCTGTTTTTAGGTAACTTTGGTGTGCTGATTTCAAAAATCACCTTAGTTTTTGCCTATCACGTCAGGTTTTCGAGCAATCAAATACGGAGATATCGCATTTTGGCAGGGTTATGCCCAATTTTTTTTCTTTTCAAAAAATAAGTTTTTACATACTCAGAATCAGCATGGAAAAGTAAACAATTGTGCAGGGAGTGAACGTTAATATACAATGGTAATATTGACACATAAAGTGATTAAAAGTGTTTAAATAAGCAAAAAATGAATCCATGATCATGACGTCACGCTCACACCTGGGGAAATCACAGATACCCAAGATTTTAATATGTTGTACATGACCTTCAGATTTAATGCACAGATTTGCGTATTCCACAGATAAAATTTTAACAGCAAAACAGCTGTTAACAGGTCTCAAAAATCATCAATTTTGATAAGTGCTCTTCATGAATCACCCAAAATAGGCATATTGCATTGCACATTGCACGAAAACCTGATGTGATGGACAAAATCTAAGGTGATTTTTTAAATCAGCACATCAATATTATCCAGAAACAGGTCTTAGAATTAAATCACCAGCAAAAAAAAAATTTTTGTTGGGCAGTGTAATTATACCACACCTTAACCACTACTATCTGGGCTCTGATGTAGTGGTTATAATTTTGTTAGTAGTAGTTCAGTTGCAAATTGGTAAAACTTGTACATACATACATTATCAAAAATCTCGTTTCCCAATGAACTGGGGTGAGAAGGCAGAAACAACCCTGATATAAATAAAATACAGAAGGTAGTGAAGAGGAGAAAAGGCAGAAATTAAAGCGTACGCATCCATTCACACCCATTCATACGCATCCATTCTAACGTGGGCTATGCCATGGCCAGTGTCGTAACACCGCTTTCCGTCAATCAGCTTAGTTAAGCGACATTGGGTCTGGGTCGTAGTTGGATGGGAGACTGCCCTCTGCATCCAGATTATGTGAGCGACCCGTAGCTCAAATTCCACATAAAGCTGAAGGTCCCCTCCGTCATATGACCTTATATGTTGCGAAAGAGGTTAAACAACCCCCATCATTACAATTTTTCATTGTAACCTACTTGCCGCCACTTCTCGCGCATCACCCAACTCAAATCCACTTTTTCACCCATATCAAGTCCACACTTTACTCAGGCAGTCATTCATCATGTCCATCCATCTTCTCGGATTTCCTTTCCTCCTCCTCCTACCCTCACAAACTTTTATACGCTGTTGTCATATCTCTGTAATCTTCCATTCTTTCAGTATGTCCAAACCACCTTAACACACCTTCCTCAGTTTTCACTTCTACTGGCTTCAGAACACCACTCTTTTTCAGAACCACACAATTTCTTACTCCATCCCCCCCCCCCCCCCCACAAACACACATCGCAGAATTATAATAATAGTTAATGATATAACGGCAGTTGGTACTGGTCAAATGTAGAGTTTTTATGTATGTGTTGCGCGCTAATAAGAGATTCGACCTTAAAAAGAAAGAGCAGTAACGTTCTTATCAAGGAATGCATTTCTTTCTTTGGCAGGAGGAGCAGAATGGAGAATCAGACAGCGGTCTTGAAAAAGAAGTGTCAACATCTTCATCACAAAAAGCGGGTTCTAAAGTAAAATTACCCGCCAAGAAAAAGAGAAAATTAACCACAAGAAAGAAGGGAAAAAGGAGGAGAAAAACAGGAAAAAGGAAGAGGAAAACAACAACAACTAAAAAGAAAAAAAACACCAAAAGAAAAGCCACCACAAAGAAAAAGTCGACAAAAAGAAAGAGAAAGACAAAAGGTGTTAAGAGGAAGGGCGCTAAACGGAAGACGACGACAAAGAAACGGAAAACAAAAGGAAGAAAGAAAAAAGTAAGTGGTTAATTATTTGAGGGGTCCCGCGTCTTAAGGTACCTAAGCGCCAAAATTAAAATTCGTCAGAAATCGCCTCCAAAGTTCAGCAATATTCTGGCAATAGTATCTCTGTTATTAATTGAGCTAGAACGTTCATTTTTGGCTAAATTAGAGTTCTAAGCATAAGTATGCTAATGAAGATGTTGATGAGTTTTTGGAATAGATTTTTATATTTTATATGTTTTTTTTAATTTTTTGATTTTCTTATTATGCCGAACTTTGGGTGAACTTTTGGCTGGCGATAGAGGTGAAAAAAGTAGTTCGCTTCATAAGGTTTTCAACCATACTTCTAGTGTCGTAAGGTCATTATAACCCAAACCACGCGATAGAGGAAGGGTGAAAATAGTGAAATCCATCAAAAAATACGTTGTCGCCTGTGGTGGAGCTTAGGTACCTTAAGACGCGCGACCCCTCATTTTCCTTAAAGGATATTTTTTTTTCCCAATTATGACCGTCGTGATTTATTCTTTTATTCCTTGGTGTTATTATGGCAGGCAAAGCTCAGCCAAATGATAGGATACTGCCACACTTTCTTTTTGCGCAATATTCACACTTTTTCTTTTCTTTGCAGGGTAAAAAGAAGCCTGCACCTCAGGCTATTATCACTCCTAAAGCTAGGCTTGCTGAGGCCTTGGGCATTCGACCCTTGAAAAACCCTTGGCAACTCAGCCTACCTGCCATGACAGGAGGGCGGAGTCAGGAGGGTGCCAGCCTCACCAGTCAAAGATGGAGGGCTGGGGTCCCCTCTCTCTCCCTCCTTGGTTCATATTCAGAGCTGGATTATATATCAGAGTGAGTTGTATTATTAGTCGTATTTGTTCATTTATTTCTTGTTCTTGTCCTTCCTTATTTCTTGACACTTTTAAGACGAGGACTACTACTACTACTACTACTACTACTACTACTACTACTAACAACAACAACTACACTTTACCCTTCCACTTATAGACTTATTTTCTTTTGTTCTTGTGTGCGGCACTCCTTCAGTGAGAGTAGAAACGATAAATGCTAATAGATTAAAATGCTTTGGTAGTATGATGTCCTCCAGTATAAATATGATGAAGAAAAAAATTTGGAATAGTAATGCTATTAATTTATCTTCACAAATGGCGCTATCTTGGCCTACTTCTATTTTTATTTTTTTATTATTTTTTTTTTTAAAGGATAGGACTATTCTGTAGGATACACTTAACATCTTAAACGTATATCTCTATGCATGTATTTAATTAGAAATTCGTAATAGCTTTAAAAAACTGACTAAGATTGCCTTTTCCAAATTAGAAAGCAAGTCCTACTACTCGAGTTAAGTATTAGGATTTTAGTTGTCAGTTCTTAAAACTAACAGCGCAAAACACGCATCAGAATCTTGATCACAAAATTGACGTTCTTGAAAAAATTACTATACAAAGTAAATTTAAGATCTTTGATCTTCAATTTTATTGAAGTGATATTTTCATAACAGTAATGTTCAAAATACTGAGTCTTTACCGTTCTTCACGTGTCATATAAATTAATATTCAGGTAAATTGTTGTACTGTTGGATGATGATCATTTTGATGATTAAAATGTTGTGCGAACTAGATCTAACCTCTGGTTCAGATGATGCCTGTATCATTATTAATTACAATCAGAAGATGTTTAAAAAATTACGAAGTAAGCTTAATGAAATTCTTTAAATTAAGAGGAAAGAAAATGTTTACATTTCAACTAGCTCGTGCCATTTGTCGTTATAAATTTTCGTCAGTCCGTCCTTTTCAGATTTTCGTCTTTACCAGATACAAAGGCCGTGAAGGTACTGTTACGTATTTTCACAGAAGTAAGAGTAAAGGAACTGGCAAACATACTGTAGAATCCATAACTTTGTTTAGGTTTAAGAGACGCATGCAGTAGGCGAGGAGAATTCCATTTCTCTGTCTATGTTCGAAGATGTGGAAGAACAAAATTTGACAGTAAGAAATGACTGAACGACCAAAGACTATGTATGATTTACGGCTACTTCGGTAGAGAAGTTACTTTCGAAACTTCTCAGCCCTAATTGTTCATGAGAGCGTCGAGATTGCAAAGCCATTTCGGGCGTTAAAATTAATTTACTCGCGGTTCGCTTTTTGTATAGATTAAGTGGCAGAGTAGACCTAAAGAGGAACGTTAATAACATTCCGAGAGGAGGGTCATTTTTCCTTTAAGAGTGGAACCTCGAAATCGATTCTCTCGTCGATGAAACCATCCAAATTTTCACGTGAAAATTTTGTTGATGCCAGAGGGAAATGCGGAAGTGTAACCAACAACAACTAATAATTTTAACTTTTTTTGTGGGGGGGGGGTGCTTTATTATTTCCTTTAGGGTTAGGTTAAATTTTGCGTGTTAAGTATTTGTGCTGTTCAATGGTTCAGTGGTTGTATGACAACTTTACTCCAAATATCATGGACTGCCGTCTCTGTAAATGAGATTCAAGAAGACGGGGACAGTTTCCGATCCGAATAGTGTAAGTGTATTAAGATAAGTTTTTGGCTTACTTTTGAGACTATTGCCGCAGTTTCCATCAAAGTTAAAGAAAAAAAAGGTAAAATCCATGTCTCGTTATCCCTCGAGGAAGTGAGGGGCCCGAGCCTGGCCTACCGTAGCTAGAGTCAATTAAAGGAGCGTGACTGGCCCGCCGCTTCGTCGTGACGTAAGATACGGATAGCACTGGGGTTCGAACCCACCACTCAGCGGGGTCTCAGCAGTACTGCTGGGCGGCGCCCTAACCGATCGAACCACGAGGCGCCCTCCATCAAAAAGGTACAGTGCGTAAAAATCGTTTTGGAGTTGGTCTTTGAATCATAAGTAAAAAAAAAACCCTTTTCCCGTTTCTTGCGTGACATGGTGTAAAGAGGGTCATTTTCAGTAATGTGTAAGCGTAAGGTTTTGTAGTACACCCGACGATCTGATTTTGGAACTTGGATGAGAATAAACTGTCACGGCCATTGATTTCCATAAGCAGGATGAGTAGGTTAGTTTGAGGAAAGGTAAATATTTGAGTGTAGAAAATAAAACTTACTACTGATCATCAGGTAGGTTACACGAGTGTATCCCATAAATGCTTAATCACTTAATATGAAAAATATAAGAACAAATTTGAATAATTTCATTCCAGAAGGTGCTGTCTGTAATCTAAATATTCCACTTCTTATATTTCTCTGAACTGATTAAGGTGCAGTCTTAATTTATGCCACATAGTATTCAGTGATAAATCGGTGGTGTGGTATGGTTTCGCTAGCAATAAATGCAGTGGAGCTCTTTAGCCTTATTTTAATGAGCTTTAGCTAGTTAGTTAATTTTTAATTACCTCAACCAAATAATTATAAAGAGCGAATCTGTATATAATTCTTCACTTGCCTTCTGCTACTCTTAATATGAACTAAACCTTCTAAAAGTAGTGGGTCACACTCCCGCGATGTTCCATAATAGAGTCCAGGAACACGAAGTCAAAACATCTCCCTTACAAGGAAAATAATTTGGTGCGGTATAAGGGCTGTTCTTTAAATAATGACGATGATGTTCATGTTATGCGAGGTAATTTTTCCTTCAGAAGCCTGCGGCAGGTGAAACAACTAGATTTCATTACGTCTCTATCTCGGAACCTGAAAGACCAACATTTTTCAGCACGAGATGAATCGGTCTAGTAGCGCTACGCTAAACCGACTTAATATCGAGAATCCCACTCCAATTATGTTGAAAATCGGTCAAAAATTATTATCCTGGAAAACTCCAAAAATAAATCATATTTATAATTCATATTTTTTAACTTGTACAGTTTAACATTTCATATTTTCTTGAACATTTAAACATTACCTCAAAAGTTTCAGAATTTGTGAATTGGAATTCAAGTAAGTCCCTTTTAATGTTCAGCCCATTTCCATTCATTTACCGAATTCTTCGTACCTTTTACCATATGGATCGTAATGTGGATAATCTGGCGAAAGGTTTGTAAAGTGGCATCACTTCTAGGCCCTTAATGCACTGTTGTTAGCAAAATTAATAAAAGTCTGTTAAAACTAGTAAGTCTTGGATGCGAAGTCAATTTTAAGAGTGAACCGGCCTAGGCTTCAAAGTAGGAAAGAATAGCAGCAGTACAAAACTACACCAAAAATATAAACTTGCCCACTGGGAAAAAATTTGGTTTTTGGTGCCTGTTTAGGTATTTGACACAGGCTAAATTGTTTACTAGATAAGATTTTGGGTAATTTTTATTGGTATTGCCTTAACTATGGATTGCTGAGGGCAGTGTTGGAATTGACATGTACTGAATTTGCATTAGCCTGTTACCGGATTGAAGAAGCGGATAGTTAATTATTTCTAAGATTTCTAAGATATACCGATATTTACGTGTGAATATCGTGAGCCACAACGATTTTCACATAAATTTATAATACATATTAAAATATAGCCATGAAACTTTATTTTCATTGTTGTGTTGAAACCTCTTTCGTTTCAGCAACTGCCAAGTTTATAAAGTTTGTTGACTTGGCAAACCTCTAGAGTTTAAAAGTTATAGTGGAATCTTTGAGGAATAGCGAAGTGAAATTTTCAAATAAGGTTACTCCAAGATAGGTCATTCTATACTCATTTTGATCTTAACTAAACAAAAACAACCGTTAAAGATGCCACGAAAACCAGGAATTGCTGCCGTTATCAATTTTTGTCCTAAGTATCGGGTTAGATTAGGCTACGGTTTGTTACCGTTATCTAATTTGTTAGAACACCTGTTAATCTAGGTTAGGGTTACTATTGATACCGAAGTGAGAAGAGACCTGAAAGGACTGTTTTGACTCAGTAAAGCTTTTCCACCCAATAACTTTCATGTAAATAATTCTCAATTTAAGACTTTAAATCGGAGGAGGGTCGTTTTGCTTAGCTGAAACTTGGGCAACCCTCAACCCCATTCAGCATGTACTTAATTTAGAGGTGATTATTTTTTAAGTGTTTGTTACATGCCCTTCCTAATTTAAAATCCAATTATCTACATATGGCAGTGATTACCACCTTTTTTCTCGCGCAAAGCACCCCAATGAACATCTGTTCTTCTTTCCCGTCACCCGTACAATTTTAGTTTTCCACCACGTACAATGGCTGCTCATATTACTTGGACCACCCCTAGATTTTTCTATTTTTTTGATAAATCCCAGAGAAGGTAGCAATTCTTGATAACAGTAATTCCTCTGAGACTATGTATGTCTAGACATATCGCAAAAAGGAGAATACCCATAAACGGCTTATCCTAATCCTTTGAAAACCTCTTCTAAATCTCATTCCACGTGAAATATGTAGGTGGTCCAAGTAATTAGTAATTTGAGCAGCCACTGTAACTTCATACCTCGTCTGTACAGTTGCCAAAAGAACGTATTAAATCGTGAATGTTTCATTTCATTTTAAATTTCAATATCTTTACTAACTTAATTACTTATTTCTGTCATTTTTATGAAATTTAGCGGCACCCCGATTGCGAAACACTGCCATATGGTAAACTAGGACGTTAAAAACTAAGTTTATGCCGCCTTTCTAATACTCGTACCATCGGTTACAAAAGTCGTGATACCGTACGGTAAGTGTGGCCTAGTGTATCTTGACTCGCGTAACCAATGATTAGGCTGACCATATTTCCTTGAGACAAAAACGGGACATTGGGATGGCACAAAAGGGACGGGGGTTATGTAATATTCTGTATTCATGAAAAAGTAAGTACATAAACGGGACAAAATTGACATATTTATTAAAACGACGGGATGGCCAGGAAATATAAAAACAACGGTACTGTCTCGTTCAAAACGGTACGTATGGTCAGCCTACCAATGATATAACAATGACACTTCATTGTTTCATTTAATTTAAAAGTAAAAATGATCATGAAGTTCCTCCCCAAGTATAATGATTGTCCATTATAATGACGGTCAAAATTTCACACACGAAATAGAACGATCTTGAATTTACCATTGAAAAAACGAATCGGTTCAGAGTGCGAGAATTTGGAAGTCACTTCTTGGCTATCAGATCGATTCCAAATTACAGTATTTATATTTTGTACATAATTTTTAAGAAATAATAAACCACAGGAGAGAATCATTAAATTAAAATACTTCTTTCAAAGTTTCTCTTTTGGTATTTGTTTCAAAAGTCCGTTTTAAGTTGGTTTTTATGTATATAATATGGGATTACGACATCTGATCGACTTAACATTCTATCGACAAGTATATGTGGGTTAGATTAAGTTAAGTTATGTTATCATGGGTTAAAATAAGTTTTTGGGGTTTCATATTATGGTCTTGTCGATGCGTGATGGGTATGCAGTTTGCTAAATGTTAAAAAACAGAATTAAAGAGGTTAAATTATAAAATAATTTAAATATTTTAAGTAAGTTTAAGGCGGGATTTCTTTTAGCGGATTTATTTGTAATTTTATAAATGTGAGCAAAGTTGAAAGTATATTCATAATTGCATTACTGAAAATTGATGATAAAAGCTCTGTTGTGAATTTGCTCACTTTTGAACTTCGTGTAATCACCTTTCGTTGTAGGTTCATTTAAAAAAATGACTGCGCCTTCGGTTTATTTTGTAATCAATAGTAACGTGCCCTAAAGATCCGCACGGGCTTGCTTTTCCAGCCCCAGCCCCAGCCCCAGCCCAGCCCGTATCCGTGGGTTTTCCTTCTGGTCTGGTCCGGCTAGTTATGTTTTTTATTAACATGTACCAGGCTCGGCCCGACCCGGACGCATTTGATTGAAAAAGTTGAAGCCTGTACCCGCCCAGACTCGTAGCCAAACACCATATTTTCAGCCCATACCCGGCCCGGGGCTGGGCACGGGCATACGGTTCTATGGTCCTACACGTGCCCGTGTAGACATCTAACCAACCCAAGCTTTAATTGTACCTGTAAAGGTTAAGATCTCGAATATTAGGTTGAGAAAAAACTGATTCCCCTCGGTGCATTTACAAATAACTCTTAATATTAATACTCCTACTTATCTCACCTGGTATTGACATTCGCACGGATGTAAATACAGTATGTCCAAAATGAGGACTAATGACATTAGGCGTCTGGGAGCAACCACATTTAAGAATTTCCACTTCCTGATTTTCCTTGTACCCTTTGTGTCATAACGTCCAGCCTGATTTTCCTCATCTCTATTATTTTTTCATATAATTTTCTCAGTCTGATGTTGCCTCAAAATTGCTTAGAAAAAAAGAAGGGAAAAAAAAGGGACGGGGACTTTCCGTTGACTGTGCGACATTGCAAATGTCAATAGTAACACCCTGATATATATATACAGGCTGTCCCATAAGTCCGGCATCATAGGAGAAATTCATATTTTCCTATTTCTACAAACCATAATTCATATTTTTCTCTTTCTACAGGCCATAATGTCTGAGAGCAAGGAAGAACGAATCCAGATAATTCTACTCATAGGAAATCGGAGTCAAAGAGAGGCCGATGCTGAATTTAACAGACTGCATCCAGACCGCGAGCCAATAACACAGAGTTGTGTTAGCAGACTTGTTGCAAAGTTTAAGGAAACAGGATCCATAGAAGATAAACCACGCAGTAGACCTACAAGGAAGTCCACTGACGATGAAACAGCGACTGCTATCCTGGCTCATTTTAACAGAAAGTCCCAATAAGTCTCTCCGGCTATTGTCCGCCGAGACAGGAGTGTCGGAAAGTAGCATCCATCGCATTCTTCAGGCTCACAAATGGCATCCATATAAACTTCAGGTTCTACAGAAATTAAGCGAAGATGATCCCGACCGGCGGATGGAATTTTGTGAATGGGCTACGGAACAATATGCTCGGGATGCCAATTTCCCGTCCACCATTCTGTTCAGTGACGAGGCTGTTTTTTATGGAAATGGTGAGGTAAATCGACAGAACACCCGCTACTGGTCTCAAAACAACCCTCACTGGTATACCTCTTCAAAGGAGCAAGGTGCATCTCGGGTGATGGTATGGTGTGGCATTTGGAAGGATCGCATCATAGGACTCCTCTTTTTCGATGAACATGTCACTGGAGGCACCTACCTACGTATACTCAAGGAAGAAGCATTTCCCAGTGTCTTGAACGAAGAAGCAAATTTCCCAACGTGGTTCCAGCAAGACTGCGCTCCTGCACATTGCAGCACCCAAGTAAGGGAATACCTGTACGAACAATTCCCTGGTCATTGGATAGGACGTCGAGGGTCTGTGGAATGGCCAGCTAGAAGCCCGGATCTCACGCCACTAGATTTTTATCTCTGGAGCCACTTGAAAGCGCTGGTATACGCAGAGAAAATTAGGAGTGTTGAACATTTGCGGCAGCGCATTATTGGGGCATGTAACACCATTACTCCTGACATCATTCACCGTGTGCTTGCTGACTGGGTATCACGTCTGAATTTGTGTATTGAAAACAATGGTGGACATATTGAGCACGTTCTGTAAATAAAAGCTTTTGTTTTGCCTTTTTTTATTATTTTTTCTATGATGCCGGACTTATGGGACACCCTGTGTGTGTATATATATATGAACTTGATTGAAGGGTTTGTTCTTCGGGAAACGTAGCTTAGCGAGGAATAAGAGGACGAAGAGATGGTACATGTTTATTTACAAACGTTTCAGAAATTTTCATTTTCCATCATCAGTGCTAAAATTATAAAAGCAGATAAAAAATTTAAGTATAATGAACGAGAACTTATACAATATATTTAAATAAACGTGTGATATTAATGGTGTTTAAGTAATTAAAATTAAAAATAAAATATGAAATATAGAAGAGTGATCAGTCGTTAAATATAAAGTAAAATGCGAACAAAATTGAGAGGAGTCTTACCAGGTTGTTATTGTCGGGGTAAGGGGACTAATTGAACAGAGGGTTGGGAATGAATGGTTGTTGGAAGGGGTCCATGTTAAAAGAGTTGGAGCCAGACGGAGCGATGGCGAAGTTCTTCTCAGTGGTAGGATATGACAGTTTATTTGGCTATGTTTAAGTAAGTTAAAGGCAGAACTGTAGTCGTTGAGAGTTGGTTTAATAGTGAGGATGTGTAGGGACTCCAGAATGCGGAGGTCGGTTAGATGGTTGGTTGTGTTGATAATTTTGAAATTGGAGGGAAGTAGTGATCTCTTATTGCTGATTTAGAGGGTTTATTTAAGGGTTGCGATGTTCTGGTAGAAATACCGCGATGCTCGCCCACTCTGGTTTGGTACTGGCGAATGGTGCTGCCAATATAGTTCGCTTTGCAGCGAACACAGTTGAAAACGTTGTTGATGGACGAAGCAAGGGGCTGAGGTGTTTTTTCTTTGTGGTTGAGGTATGATTTGATGCTATTATTGTTGGTGAAAACGAATTGAAAGTTAATTTGCGGGTAAAGAGGGGTGAGTAGGAGGCGGAGTTCTGAAAGTATTTTGTGGCTGATATGGTCGTAATAGGGAAAGGAAAAGTATTGCAAGTCTTTTTTAACGGTGGGAAGTTTAAGGGGGTGGTTGATAAATATTATTAAGAAAATTTCTGGTTAAAAATTTCAAAAATATCAACACAACCACCCATCTAACCGACCTCCGTATTCTGGAATCCCTACACATCCTCACTATTAAACCAACTCTCAACGACTACAGTTCTGCCTTTAACTTACTTAAACATAGCCAAATAAACTGTCATATCCTACCACTGAGAAGAACTTCACCATCGCTCCGTCTGGCTCCAACTCTTCTAACATGGACTCTTTCCAACAACCATTCATTCCCAACCCTCTGTTCAATTAGTCCCCTTACCCTGACAATAACAACCTGGTAAGACTCCTCTCAATTTTGTTCGCTTTTTACTTACATTTGACGACTGAGCTCACTTCTATATTTCATATTATTTTTTTTAATTTTAATTAGCTAAACACCATTAATAAGCACACCGGACAAAAAATTAGTCACCCCTCTCAGAATGTACCTAATAACGTGTGACGGCGCCTCTGGCCTTGATAACCGCACGAATCCGGCGAGGCAGAGACTCTACGAGGTTGTGCATGTACTGAACATCGATTTGCTGCCACTCGTTCATCAGCCGATCCCGAAGTTCCGCCAGAGTCCGTGGGTGTCTATTCCTGCGCTTCACTTTCTGTTTCCAGCCTGAACAACACCTTCGACGCATTCAGGATTAAAGGCTTCATTGGACCTGCGATGTACTCGTCGCCTCCCATCATTGGAGAACAAACAAAAACGGGACTCATCGGACCAAATTACACGTTTCCAATCTGCCGCAGTCCAGTTTTTGTGCCTCTGAGCCCATTTATAACGTGCCAAGTTGTGACTTGCTGTTAACAGCGGCCTCTTCCGTGGTACCCTGCTCCAGATGTCCATCGCATGCAGTTCTCGTCGCAATGTCCGTTCGGAAATTGGTCGCTGGAGAACCTCATTGGTTTCTTGGAGCAATTGTTCTCTGGTTTGAAAACGATTTGCAGTTACTAGACGAGAACATGGCGGCGGCCCCTATTGTCGAGAATTGTTTTCCGGCCACAGTTACGCCGTCGATTGTCAGCTGATTGCGAACTACACCACTCTTTGTAAACTCGCTGGACAGTACGCGTTGACACACCAACAAATTGGGCTACTTCAGACATTTTGTGTCCGTGGGCTCTGCCAAACACGATGGCTCCTTTTTGCCACTGAGTAACGTCTGCCTCACGACCCATTTTGCAGACTATATCCAACACACACTTTGTTCTTCACCACCTCACGAAACAGATCTGATCCTGTGTGCTACGTCACCGCTACTTGTCACTTACCAATGCTACATCAGCGCCCTCTGTGTGACCTTGAACTTCCTACTATCGGTGCTATTAGGGGTGACTAATTTTTTGTCCGGTGTGCTTATCACACGTTTATTTAAATATATTGTATAAGTTCCCATTCATTATACTTATTAAATTTTTTATCTGCTTTTATATTTTTAGCACTGATGATGGAAAATGAAAATTTATGAAACGTGTGTGTGTGTGTATATATATATAATTATATATATATATATATATATATATATATATATATATACTGTGTGTATATTATATATAAAACCGTTGAAGTTCCGTGTGTTGGTCTCTCTCCACACGAAGGTCAAGCTGGTGGCCCTGTCTCTAGGCCTGGCTCAGTAGAGGAATGAGTTGCTTCCTTGCACTCTCCACCTCACATAGCCAGGTACACCCGGCTCATCTGATACCGTTCTGAGCCAGGCATCTAGTCTTTTGAAGACTTCAACTTTGACCCCTGTAACGTAACGTTTCTGAGGTCCTTTGGAAGCTGGTTAAAAAGTCTCTGCTCCCTGACAGACAAGCTATTTTCCTTCAGTGTTGAAGAGGTCCCTTGTTGGGCCTTTATATTAATTTGGGAACACTACACATTCTGCCTTTCCTATTTTCCAGCGTTATTTGGATAGTAATTGAGTTTAGTTTGAGGAGGTTTGGTATCAGTTTTTCGATCATTTTCCATATGTAGATTATGACGTAGCTCTCCTCTTCTTTCCAGGGAGTACAGATTTAGTTTACGTAGTCTTTCTATATATATAATTTAAAGAGTTTGAAAACTACTTGATGAAACGAAATAATTGCAGCTTTTGAAACAGTTTAATCTCCATAAACATTAAACATAACATTTTCTAAGTTTTGAAATGTTTTGCGCGAAATACAATAGTTTGTCAAATGATTAAGTAGAGTTAAATTCATAACACGTTTTGTAAATAGGC
Source organism: Bathynomus jamesi (assembly GCA_023014485.1). Taxonomy (NCBI): domain Eukaryota; kingdom Metazoa; phylum Arthropoda; class Malacostraca; order Isopoda; family Cirolanidae; genus Bathynomus; species Bathynomus jamesi. The sequence continues at coordinate 1,394,556 of JAJOZX010000466.1, read as the reverse complement.
CTTCTATATAATCTATATAATTTTTCACCGTTCTTTTTTTTAATTCAAGCTTGTGGTCAGATCGTTTATATGAAATAGGAGTTGAAAAAGAGATTCATCTGAATCGTCAGAGGCGCATAAATCGGTCTTCTTTCCGGGCTAAATACGTATTAGGCTAACTACTTCCTGGACGTGGCATGTTATTGGCAAAGTTGTTTTTTAGGGTTACATTAACACGATCACCGCCAGCATTTTGGCAAAGTCTCGCCAAAATTTAAAAAAAAAATTAAAACAAGATATATCTCAACAAAATATGCCAAAATAAAGCTTACAATGTATGCATTCAAGGCGAGATTTCTCATCTTTGGCGGTCAACTGATCTGTGTTTAAAAGACAAGATTTCTCGTCTTTGGCGGTGAATGTGTTAAATAATGTTAGGTTATGTTAAGTTAAGCAAGTTAAGTTTAGGTTAGGCGTATGTTAGATTAGATTATTAGAGTGTCGATGAAATTGCCTTTCGACGAAATGCTTCAAAGGTCCCTTTCAAAGGTCACGCTGTATATCAAATCTGGTAGTACCTGAGTCCCAGAAGGAAGTCGCAATCCATCCCATAAGGTCTATTTGCAGTCGTTTGTAGTGCCGTCTGCAATACTCTCATCTGCAATTTCTGCTCAGGTTGTCCATTGAAAATTTGGTAAAATGGTAGAACGTTCAAATAGCATCATCCACGCCACCTCACAGAAATGGGAAACGAGCCTCCGATCATGATGAATGCGTGATATATATACAGGGTTGTCCAAAAGTTCCTATCTATTTTGCTGAAATAATGATATTTCTATTTTAGTTTTTACAGGCCATAGATGATGATGGATGTACAAGAACGTGTGATGGTAGTAACACTTCGTATCCAATGGAAGAAGTGCAAAGAAATTCCAGAAAAATTCGAAAGTTTTCAAACCAGGACCTACAAACAAAGCAATTCGCGAGCTGGTCAATAAATTTCAAAGAACAGGATCTGTTCATGATGAGGCAAGATCTGGACGTCCAGGTACCTCTCAAGAAAATGTCGAATTGGTAAGAGATGCTTTTGAAACAAATCCTAGAATGTCAACTCGCACAGCATCACGTAAACTGAGCATACCAAAAACCACTATTCTAACGATTTTAAAATCAACATGACAAAAGAAAAGTTACCATATTCAAGTGCTACAACACGAGTTATACGAAGAGGATTATGCAAGATTGAGCCTCCATGTGCACAGAATTAATTGTGGTTTAACAAGTTTAAATTTTTTTATTCTCTTCAACAATGAGGCAACATTCCACATATGCCGAAAGGTGAATCGACATAATTGCCATATCTGGGCTAGTGAAAAACCAACCGAGTTCTACGAATGGGAGAGAGAATCTCCTGAAGTTAATGTCTGGTTGGGTATGACAAGATCGAAGATTTACGGACCTTTTTTCTTTGCAAAAGCTACGGTAACAAGGCTAATTTATCTTGACATGCTTCAGCAGTTTCTTGAACGTCAGCTTCGTTCAGATGACATACATGCTCGACACTGTTGTCTTTCAACAAGATGGAGCTTCACGTCACTATGCAAACATCGTTCGGGCGTACCTTGATGAGCTCTTACCAAATCGCTGGATTGGACGTGGTGGAAACAGCCCCTGAGCAGCACGATCTCCGGATTTAATACCATTAGACTTCTTTGCGTGGGGCTTTGTAAAGTCTGAGGTTTACAAAACAAGAGTTACAGACCTGCAAGATCTGCGAATCCGCATTGTCGCGGCAGTCGCTAAAATAACCCGAGAGATGCTTGAGAATGTGTTCCGCATTGCAGTGGACAGATTTGAAGTTTGCAGAGACACTGATGGTGATCACATCGAATCTTAGACCTATACTTGATAAATAAATATACATCTAATTATGTTACTATATCAAAAAATACTATTATTTCAGCAAAATAGATATGGACTTTTGAACCACCCTGTTTATTATTTATATATATATATATATATATATATATATATATATATAAGAGAGAGAGAGAGAGAGACTTTCCGGTCCACTCGCGGAGGTTCCTGTTATTTAACTTTTTTTTCTTAGTGGCAGTAGAAAACGATAGAAAAGCATAAGGCTCCCTCCCCGCCAGAGGCGGGTATGGATAAAGGTTGAAAAAAATACCATGATCCTGGCAAAGTAGCCAAGGAAATTTAGCAGGAAAGGAAAATACAGGGTGTCCCATAAGTCCGGCATCATAGGAGAAATTCATATTTTTCTATTTCTACAAACCATAATTCATATTTTTCTCTTCTACAGGCCATAATGTCTGTGAGCAAGGAAGAACGAATCCAGATAATTCTACTCATAGGAAATCGGAGTCAGAGAGAGGCCGCTGCTGAATTTAACAGACTGCATCCAGACCGCGACCAATAACACAGAGTTGTGTTAGCAGACTTGTTGCAAAGTTTAAGGAAACAGGATCCATGGAAGATAAACCACGCAATGGACCTTCAAGGAGGTCCACTGACGATGATACAGCGACTGCTATCCTGGCTCACTTTAACGGAAGTCCCAATAAGTCTCTTCGGCGATTGTCCGCCGAGACAGGAGTGTCGGAAAGTAGCATCCATCGCATTCTTCAGGCTCACAAATGGCATCCATATAAACTTCAGATCCTACAGAAATTAAGCGAAGATGATCCCGACCGGCGGATGGAATTTTGTGAATGGGCTACGGAACAATATGCTCGGGATGCCAATTTCCCGTCCACCATTCTGTTCAGTGACGAGGCTGTTTTTTATGGAAATGGTGAGGTAAATCGACAGAATACCCGCTACTGGTCTCAAAACAACCTTCACTGGTATACCTCTTCAAAGGAACAAGGTGCATCTCGGGTGATGGTATGGTATGGTGTGGCATTTGGAAGGATCGCATCATAGGCCCTCTCTTTTTCGATGAACATGTCACTGGAGGCACCTACCTACGTATGCTTAAGGAAGAAGCATTTCCCAGTGTCTTGAACGAAGAAGGGAATTTCCCAACATGGTTCCAGCAAGACGGCGCTCCTGCACATTGCAGCACCCAAGTAAGGGAATACCTGTACGAACAATTCCCTGGTCATTGGATAGGACGTAGAGGGCCTGTGGAATGGCCAGCTAGAAGCCCGGATCTCACGCCACTAGATTTTTATCTCGGGGGCCACTTGAAAGCGCTGGTATACGCAGAGAAAATTAGGAGTGTTGAACATTTGCGGCAGCGCATTATTGGGGCATGTAACACCATTACTCCTGACATCATTCACCGTGTGCTTGCTGACTGGGTATCACGTCTGAATTTGTGTATTGAAAACAATGGTGGACATATTGAGCATGTTCTGTAAATAAAAGCTTTTGTTTTGTCTCTTTTTTATTACTTTTCCTATGATGCCGGACTTACGGGACACCCTGTATATAAGCTAGCTCTACATTTACGCTATATACAGACACAGACCGTACATTGGATAGCACCTCTGTATAAACTAACCAATAATATACTTGTACCGATCGCACATTAGCCCCTTGGTATGGTATCGAGAGAGTGAGTGTAGAAATAATTGAGGAAAACCCAAAATACTTCGATAACTTCGCGAAAAGGAAAGCAAAAATTCGCCCCATTATCGGGCTTTTAAAGGAAAAGAATAATATACACAAACCGATGATTGAAAAGAAATATCTGAAATATTGAGAGCTCCGTATGAATTAGTTTTCGGTATCCCGAAAAAGTGAGTAATAGAAACACTTTTTAAGAGGAATTACAAGGAGAGAATGTAACTCATTTTGACTTTACACCAGAATATATAACGCGAATTACAGGACACTGAAATCACATTAAGCTACAGTTCCCGACAAATAGAACTCCTTGATGATCGAAAACTGTAAGAAATAGTTATACCCCTGTATTGGATATGGAGAAGATCTCTGGATACAGGAGAAATACCGGCATCCTGAAGAGAGCGAACATTGCCGATATATGTAGAGGAAGATAGATCTCAAGCAAAGAATTATAGACCAGTGTTACCGGTATCTCGTCTCGCTAACATATTTGGGAGAGAAAATCTGACTTTTTGGAGGCACGGGAAAGATTCAGTGAGAACTAGCATTGATTTCGATCAAGAAGATTGTGGCTGTCACATCTAATAGGACATTACAACAATATCATTGACGCCCTTGAAAACAATGAAAATTGCGATGTAATATACACCGACTTTGCTAAAGCACTTGACAAATGTAATCAGGGTATAATAGCGATAAAGTGAAATCGGTGGGAATATCGGACAAAATAGGAAAACGGACCTATAACTTCCCCACAGAGGTCAGCAAGTTGTTGCAAGAAATATCATCATCAGAATCGAAAGTACATAGTTCAGCACCACAAGGAACAGTGATGCAGTAACATTCGTTTTTGATTATACAAAAATGAGCAGAAAAATTAAAATTAGAAACGCAGATAATGTGCAAGTCTTACAAACGGACACAAACAGGATATACAGATGGTCAGAAGACAACATCAAATTTAATACCGAAAATTTTCAGCTCTTTAGAACATGGAAAAAAACGAGAAACTAAAACAGACTACTGTACTATGACCCAAGTAGATAGGAAATTCAGAGAAACAAAAGGCCAAACAATTAGCAGTTATAGTGACTGACGATGCAAAATTTGAGGTACAAAATACGGTAGTGATAAAGAAAGCAAAACGAATTACGGGACATACTGAGAACCTTGACTTGACGTCTCCATATAAAGAAGAAATTAATAAGAAAAGAAATTCAGAGAAATTTCAAAGAATTTTCTCAACCAAGATCAGTGGCTGCAAAGAACTAAAGTACTGGAAAAGATTATGTGAATTAAATCTGTATTCGCTGGAAAGAAGAGGAGGTAAACCATAATATATATATATATATACATACAGTAGAAAGTGATAGAAAACTATTACGTAACCTCAAACAGAACTTGATAACCATCCAAACAACGAGGGAAAATAGGAAAGTTAGAATGTGTAGCGTCCCCAAACTATAGGCCAGAGAAGGGACATCCTCTACTCTGAAGGAAAATAGTTTTGTTGTCAGAGGTGCGAGACTATTTAACTGGTTATCCAAAGAAATCGGGAACACCGCAGATGTCGAAGTAGAAGTCTTCAGGAGAAGATTAAATACCTGGTTCAGGACAATACCAAACGAAGAGTGTACCTGGCAATGTGAGCTGGAGTGCTCAAGGAAACAACTCTTTCTTACATCAAGTCAAGTCGTCTAAAGATGAGACCACCAGCCTGACCGCGTGAAGAGAGACCAACTCGCGGAACCTGTGCCAGGTTGGCACTTTTTTTGCATGTATAAACTGTCTAATCCGCCCACGCCTGATTTCTTGGAACTAAAGCAAACTAAATGTTTGACCGAAATGTTTTCTTCGGTCTTCTCACGCAACAGAAACAATAAAGCTCCTCCTTACTCTTTTCAGAAGTGTTTAATTTCTAATAATTTTTAATAAGTTAATCATTGATTAATTAGAAAATTTCATCATTCATCACTTTTTCCTAAAAATTATTAATTAACCATGCCCTAGTCCAGTGATGGCGAACCTTTTTATCCAAGTGTGTCACTTGCATACATGCATTTTAAATTTAACTACAAAATCATAGATAGCTGACTTATTAATCGAAAGTACTAGGGCGTAGACGATTTATTGCAGTTTTTCATCAGAATACCAAACATTTTCAACATCCATCGCGTGTCACTGCTGACACGCGTGTCATAGGTTCGCCATCACTGCGGCCTAGTCCAACACGAATGCTTATATATTTATTTATATATAAAGGCTCCGTTCCGTGTGGCGTGCAGTTAAAGCATTACAGCTTCGCATGTGGCCTACCAATCGTGTTCGCTGAAGTTTTTCTTATATGGTTTATGCATATTTGCACTGTTGTGACGGTTACTTTTTGTAACTAATTAGTTAGTAGTTAGTCTCAAAAAAGTAACTAGTCATTAGTTGTCGTTTCAAAAAGTAACTCGTTGGTAATTACTCGAAAAGTTACTTTTAACATTTTTGCTAGTTTTAGCGAGCATCTGATTCTGATAAAAGTACTTTCCCTGATAATTAAGTGATACTTGCCAAGATTGTTCATTTGTTTCAAATTGATTGCGATTAAACGAATAAACAACATTATTTTATTATATTCGCATCACATATATGTTGTCAATAAACTTGCACTGTACACAATATGTACATCGAGCGAGGCTTGTGAAAAAAAGTACCTATTAACGCTTTAACGTCGCAAAAAAATTAACTGGTTGAAGTTATAAATATTCATGTTTTTCTGTAACTAGTTAGTTCCAATTACTCGGCTGAAAAATGTAACTAGTTACCGTTACAGTTACTCAAAAGGGTGACGATTGCTGAGTAACTAGTTATGTCACAACCCCGCTTATTGGTCACATGGGATCAACATGGCCCATGACTTTATTATATGTATTTGTAACTAAACACGAACAAGTGTAAAGAGGATTGTTACTGAAGATTATTTTATTTTATTTATTTAACTCCAAAACGCCAATAATAAACGTACCTCGGATGCAACAAATAAAAAGTATGTTTTTCATTTCTAATGACACTCTTTAAAACATTTGCGATAAAGGAATGAATTTCCAACGTGGCCTAAAATGCAAAATCACTACTTATAGGCCGTGTAGGATAAATGTATTCAGTATTGTATGAAACATTAACGCAGCAAGTGTTCAATGTGTCCTCCATTATTATCAATGACTAATTGTTGTCTTCACGCCACTGCCGAACTGCTGTAGAAATGGCGTCTTGATCGAGCTTATTCCATGTTACAATGTACTCTCGAAGTTGATCGACATCTTGAATATTTTACTAAAACTTCTTATATGAAATAGTCATTTGGATTTAAATCTGAACTACTTGGTGGCAGGGTTGTCAAAAAACCAGTTGGGTTTTTGCCGGGTTTTTGCCGGGTTTTTGCCGACCCTGCTTGGTGGCCAATCTTATGGCGCGATGAAATTGGGACATTGTTCTTGCGAGTATGCAATGGTTTGCCGGGACCGATGAGATGGAGCGCCGTCTTGCTGAAGAACATAATTCTCACTGAAACTTTCAAGTTCAGGCACTATCTTGCTCAAGATATCGTCACAGTAATGTTTGCGCACCTTTATCGACGAAAAAACAACTGTTTTTCCTAAACGATGAATACTAACAGAGACCATCACAGACTCAGACTGACTGAAGTGGTTTTCCTCGAAGGATCTTGCTTCTTCTTTTTTTCCACGTTAGCGTACACTCCGTCGTTTTGTGTATTTCGATGCCGTTTAATGGTGAAAATCTTTTCATCCGTAAACCAGATGATAGACACGTCGTTATTTGATCTAAAATGGCGAAGTAATCATCAACAACATTGTACACGTTTTACTTTGGTCTGTTCGGATATGCGATTCACTTGGAAGCGCTTAAATGTTTTTAGACCAGGGTCTTTCTTCGCAATTCGATGCACTGAACTTGTTTTTAATACCTGTGCAATTAGCAATTCTTCGTACACTCAAACTTCAACGGGGATTGTTTTCTTGGCGGCAAATAAGTTCTTACAAATTCAATGATTGCCGGGGTCCTTGCTGTACGCAATCGTCCACTTCCCGACTCTCGTGTATGAGTTCACTTTTCACCAATGTTTCCCATCAAACGTGACACACTACGTACAATCCAATGTCTATTAGGATACTGTTTTATTATTCTTTTAGCACCGAAACCTTTTTCCTTGTGAAGAAGTTTGATAGCAATATTGCCTTCCTCAATTAAACGTGCCATAACAACTGTCATAAAATAACAGAATTAACAAACTTCTTCCGCTCGCTGCCAAATCAAAACTGATTGCCGTGACGACAATACCAACTTGGCCTAGGCGGATTTCACTTATTAGATTGGCCTGCCTAGCCTAGCCCTCTACAACCCATATTAGTGCACCAACTAGCCTAACCTTGGCATACCCTTCATCGACAAGTGATCCCATAATTGACCGTAAAACTACAACGATTCGACTGTTCAGTGATAAATTTGCCAATTTTTTCTAGTTTTGTATTGTCATTTTTTTCCTCCCCCTCCCAAGTTGAATTTAAATGGACTACATTTGTTGGCCCGGTGAAAAGAGTGGCCACGTTTTTGGGGCTGTTTTTTGACTTGTAGACTAGTTGTTTTATATGCACTTTTTGTTTCCTGATTTCTGTTGAAAAATTAAAAATTTGTAGTAAAAATAACAAATTAGTAGTCTAAGTTTTGGAGTTTCCTGAATTGTTACCTTTTTTCGCCGAACTTCTTTCCGTAACTGTACCCTTAATCTTTACCTTCGTTCCTACACAAAGGGGGAACGAAGTTTTTATACATAAAATTTTTTGTCGAAGTCTAGTAAATAAACTTGCAGGATGGAACATATTCAGTGTCTTTTGTCCCCGTCACATTTCGCGTTTTTATTACTCAAATTCCGTCAGTTATTCCCATTTCCTTTTGGGTTTAACTGGAAAGTAAATTCATCATTATTGTCCTTCCTTCCTTGGTGCGCTTTCATATAAAAGCAGGTAAACAGTATTCCATAAAATTGCAAGTTATTCCTTACCCACAGTATGATCCGAGTACCTCCAGTACCTCCTTCAGAGGGGCCTCAACCGTCCCTTTTCACTGCGTTTTGATGGCCTTGTTTAGGGTATTTCAGAATTAAGCGCAGTAACTTTTTAACGTGATAAAAAATTAAAACTTAACTAAATGCGTCGCGAACAATTTCGGATTTTGACGTAAAGTAACGCCGTGTGCGGCGCTTCAGGCAGCCAGTCAGCGTCGCTTAACGCCGCGTTCCATCACGTGTGTCACATCCATCGTCTCGGTGAGCATCTTTGCCTCGTCTTTGTTCGAGTGTATACACCAGGGGTGCTCAAACTTTTTCGCTGGCGGGAACACACAAAAAATATCTGGTTTCAATTGCTATATTCTTTCTATTAACCAGTCTCTAAAACCTTATCTGGGGGCACACCGAAATGGCTTCGCGGGCACAGGTTTGAGCATCCCTGGTATACACACTTCTACTCTCTCCTCCCAAGAGATATATATATATATATATATATATATATATATATATATATATATATAAATTATTTCACGAAAGTAACACATGAAAAATATTTATGATGAATAAAACCACGAAGGAAAGGAAACAAAGTGGTGCTCAAGCGCTTTCGTCTAATGACATCCTCAGGAACACTGAAGTACATAAAGAGTTCAAGACTCTATATAGGTTACAAAAAAAAATATATATATATATATAGTAAATATAGAAATAAAAATTGTGGGAGGAGCATACACATTTGTGAGGAAAACTACCAATTTTAGCACTTTGCCCGAATTCAACACAAGCTCAAATGGATTGTTTACAACCAATTTTATAGATAATGCGTAAATGATATATAGGTCACAAAAAAATAAAAATAAAGAAATAAAAATAAATTGAAAAATAAAAATTGTAAGAGGAGCATACAAATTTATAAGGGAAGAATTACCAAAGGTTTAGCACTCTGCCCTTCTTGTTTAAATCCGTTCTGAACGAATCCAAAACAACGGGATCGAGTTGAAAAAGACCTTTGCTCATGTTAAAGTTATTTGTAAGTTGAATAATAGCAGACTCAAGAATAATTCTGTTAACAATGTTGCTAGAGTGAAACAAAACTGAAGCATTATTCCAATCAATACAGTGGGATAACTCTGACAAATGGATAAAAAGGGCACTGGACGACTGTCCCATTCTAACGGAATATTGATGCTGTTTTACACGCGTGTGCAAATCCTTTCCCGTCTGACCAATGTAAAAGGAATCACGTTGTTTACACCCAATTTTATAGATAATACCTGAATTATTGGTAAGGCTATTTTTTACTATGATATTTTTCACAATATTGTTATATGAAAATACTACATTAATATCCAAAAGTTTAAGTACATTAGCAATGCCTAAAAAGTCCGGGAAAAATGGAAGAACTAAAATTCTTTGACAAAGTGCGAGTGTTGTTATTCACACGATAGAAGGTTCGTTTTGCCTTGTTAAGACAAGATTCCATAAACGCAGGTGGGTAGCACAGATCACTTCCAATACCGTTGATTTTTCCAATTCGGCATCGATGTATTCCGGACTGGCGATCCTTAGAGCGCGGAGAAACATTGAAGAAAATATGGCCTTTTTAATGGGGGTGTCATGTCCAGAGTAAAAGTGTACGTAGGACAAATTGTTTGTTCTTTTCCGATAAATACTAAACTTAAAACTTGTGCTTTCCCTATGTACACGCAAATCCAAAAACGGGATTGAGTTGTCTTGTTCCACTTCTAACGTAAACTTAATGGAGGGGACTTGACATTTAACTGAAGGAGGAAGTCATCTAGGTCGCGATTCATGGGCCAGATACAAAATATCGTCGACGTACCGCAACCATGGGATGCCAACCCCCAAGATTCTCGGAATGTAAGTAATTTCGAAAAACTCCATATAAATATTGGAGAGGAGGGGCGACAAGGGGTTGCCCATGGCCATCTCAAAAACCTGTTGATAATGCTCGTTATTGAAAGTGAATTTACAGTCTTTGATACAAAGCTTAGTAAGTTCCAAAACGATGTGTGCAGGTAGTGGCAGGTCAAACTTATGTAATTCTCGGGCGAGAAAGTCAAGCATATCGTCAATCGGCACTTTTGTAAACAATGAACAAACGTCAAAACTGATCAATCTATCGTTGGTTTCAGTGCGTACATTATTCAATTTTTCAGTAAGATCCATGGAATTTTTTACATGTGAATCAGAGATAGTTCCGAGAATGGGGGACAAGACTTTGACAAGCCATTTGGAGAGTTTATAGATAATAGAGTCCACTGAGCTAATAATAGGGCGCATAGGGTTGCCAGGTTTGTGGGTTTTAATAAGACCGTAAAGGTAGGGAAGAGAAGGTGAAGTGGACATGAAAAGTGGAATTAAGTCCTTATGATCTTTGAGAATGCGTTTCAAGCCACTATTGAATGATTTGATGACGTCATCCTGCGGGTTCTTCCTAAGTTTCCTGTATGGTGTTAACCTTGTCTGCTTTAGTAATATGGAGCTCCCCATCTTTTTTTAATTGTGAGAGGCTATTGCGAAAACGTTTAGGAAAGTTATCTTCGTAAGTAATATTCGCAACAAGGCCTTTAACTATGTTAACCAAAGACTGAGGAAGATTACACAGTTTTTCAAAACAAGCAAGACTATAACAAATTTGTAAAGCAGAAGGTTTTTGAACAATAAAAAAGGACATACCAAATCCAAGGGCACTTTTTGCATCGTCACTAATGGTTTTCGAAGAAAGGTTCAAAACATTTTGAGGTTACTTTTTTACTCCACTGATTATTTCGAATGAGACTTTTAATTTTGCGATCCAAAATGTTACGAAGTGAAGAAGTTCTCCGCCGCAACTCGTAAATTTCATGAAACAAAGGTTGGGGAATTTAAACAAGGGCAGAGTGCTAAACCTTTGGTAATTCTTCCCTTATAAATTTGTATGCTCCTCTTACAATTTTTATTTTTCAATTTATTTTTATTTCTTTATTTTTATTTATTATTTTTTTTGTGACCTATATATCATTTAGGCATTATCTATAAAATTGGTTGTAAACCATCCATTTGAGCTTGTGTTGAATTCGCGCAAAGTGCTAAAATTGGTAGTTTTCCTCACAAATGTGTATGCTCATCCTACAATTTTTATTTCTATATTTACTATATATATATATTTTTTTTTTTGTAACCTATATAGTCTTGAACTCTTTATGTACTTCAGTGTTCCTAAGGATGTCATTAGACGAAAGCGCTTGAGCACCACTGTGTTTCCTTTCCTTCGTGGTTTTATTCATCACACACACACACACACACAAGGTGGCGCAAAAGTCAGGAACCATAGGCACATTTTAATAATTTGTTTTAATGTGTTTTGTTCTTTTCAGATTTGTTGTTGAACCTATGGCACAGAAATTGACAATAGATGAACGGGTGGAGATAGTTTTAATGTGTGCAAGGCGTAATAACACACAACGATCAGTTGCTACTGCTTTTAATGACAAACACCCTGAGAGGCCGCCATTTGTTCAGGCATCAGTTGGAAAACTGTTCACTCGTTTCAAAGAAACGGGAAGTGTTCATGATCGGCCTAGTGGCCGGCCAAAAAGTTCAACCGATGCATCAACATCACTAACGGTACTCAGTCACCTCGCAAACAGCCCACGTAAGTTGTAAGAAAGTTATCCCAGGAAACGGGTGTCTCCAGAAGATCCATTCAACGAATTTTTACAACAAATCATTTCCACCCCTACAAAGTCCAACTCGTTCAGGAACTGCACGGTGACGACACAGACCGTCGTGTAGAGTTCTGCCAGTGATTTCTACAACATCGATAGCTTCAACGAAGAATCATGTTCAGCAACGAAGCGATATTTCACCTCAGCGGTCGTGTCACTAGGCATAATGCACGCTATTGGGCCAATGAGAACCCCCTAACTGGATGGAGGAAGAACATGTGCAATTCGATCCACAAATTATGGTGTGGGCTGCGCTCTGGGGGAATCGGTTAATTAGTCTGTACTTTTTCGACGGCAATGTAACAGGTGAAACATACTTGCATATGCTGCAAACATTTCTAATGCTCATACTGAACGACATTCCATTGTCAGAACGGGCGGAGATGTGGTTTCAGCAGGATGGTGCACCACCATATTTCACAACCATCGTCCGGAGCTCTTTAGATTAAACATTCCCAACCAAGTGGATCGGACGGCGAGGGCCCGTCGAATGGCCACCTAGGTCTTCAGACCTCACGCCTCGACTTTTTCTTGTGTGGCCATCTCAAGTCGCTAGTCTATGCTGATCGACCCAGAACCATACGTCCTCTAAAGCAGTGGTTCCCAACCGGTTTTGGCTTATGGCCCCCTTAGGAACCTTATTTTTTCCTGTGGCCCCCATAAGCATTATTTTCAGTAGGTAATATGCAGATTTAACTCTATTTTACAAAATAACATTTTCCTGTGGCCCCCTTCAAATGTGCCATGGCCCCCGGTTGGGAAACACTGCACGGTCTAAAGAATAAAATCACATCTGAGTTTGCCAAAATCAGTACTAATGTGTCAAGGAATGTTCAAACATCATGCATTCAACGCGTCAGAAAGTGTCTCCAAGTGGAAGGCCACCAATTCGAACATTTATTATAATTTAATAAAATGTGCCTATGGTTCCTGACTTTTGCGCGCGCCACCATATATATATATATATAGTAACAAAGAATATACATACAAAATACAGTTCACAATTTTAACATTTATTTGATACACAAGGTGTTTCAGGTCGACCCTAGAAATACCAAAATATCAAATGTCAAATACCAAATACAAACTACAAATTCCATCTATTTTGGTATTTCTAGGTTCAACCTGAAACACCCTGTATTTAAAATAATTATGTAACTGGGTTACGGTAATTGAGTAAGAATTAATAACATTGTTTTAGTGATTAACGAAATGAGATTAATGATGGTGTCTGTGTGACATTTATAGATATTGGCAGAGAGATGGGAAAGACACCTTAAAAAATGTATCTTGTATACAAAATACAAGATACTTTTTTAAGAAATGGGAATATAGAGATTCTAGATACATATGTAAGATACTCGTACTTCTCTAATCAGCTTAAGTTTGTTGACTAGAAATAATAAGGAAAAGAGAAGTTTTAACGCGTTTACATTAGCGATTTCCAACGTATGGTACCCAACCAAGAGGGCTATAAATAAGCAGCTTGCTAATTGATAATGGTAATGTTTTGAAAAGTAATATTAGTTGTAGATGAAAAAACCTGCAACCTTTTCAATGTGAGTTTGCATGCTATCCAATTTGCAGTCCAGGTAGATTTGAGATTATTTAACGATGACCTGCGGGGCCAAAATAAAGATTTTGATTCGGTACAAATGTCGATGAATATTAGAATAAGTAACTTTTTAGATAATGCTGAAAATTCAAGATTAGGTGGTACTTGCACTTTCCTTTTTCCCCTTAAGATGGTACTTGGAAACTCATAATGGCAAAACGTGGTACGTCGATCTTAAAAGGTTGGGTACCCCTGGTTTAAATCATTATATTTAAATGATGCGCATAAAATTAGTTTTTGATATGTACTCGTGGACAAAGGCTTTGATAACTTAATCCTTAATGATTAACACTTCAAAAGTCATGACGATGGATATCGAGATACGTGAAATGTATCTTGCATCAAATATATCACTTTAAGGTACGTGATACAGATAAATTTGTATCAAAGATACACGGTGTAAGGTACCATCTCTGCGTATGGTGTTTCATATATGTACTCGTGTTTTCCTGCAATCTGCATTGAATAATTTGGTTCGTGTTTGAAATCATTGGGAAGCCTTGTATTATGATTATGATTGGTTTGATGCTGGAGGGTACTAAGTGAACTAAGTATAGTTTCTGTTATTAGCAACTTCGCACATATTGCTACCGATAGGTAGTTTATACAAATAATTTAGTTTTAATATATTCAAAATGTTCAACATTGAAGGGGTATGAGATTGTATGTTATAATTGTTTGAGGAAGTTCGTAAGCATTTTTTATGGATTTCTTCCAGCCGATTTTTTTTACACAGTTCTTTGTACTACCCGTTGTTGTAATGTCGTACTGTAAGTGTGGATGAATAAATGAGTAATACTGTTTAAAGAACATTTTGGGGAATCTTTTTTTCCCTCAGTATTATGTACCTGTAGAGAAATCTACATATTTTAGATCTGATAGGTTGAACGTGATTTTAAAATTTATCTAACTTGATGCCAAGCACTTTAGCCACATTTAATTTTGTAGAAATTACAAGTTCTTTAGTTACAATCATATAAGATGATTTTGTCAAGTTCAATAAAAGCTTGTTTGCACACCCATTTGTGTACATGATCTAATTGCCTGTTCATTCAACTTGAGCGAAGTTGATATCGTGGTGGTAGAAACGAGTGTTGTATCACTACAAATTGAATGCAATTTAATGTTGATTGATAAAAATTATATCTATATTATAATGGAGGTAAGTGCGATATATATGTAACCAAAAAAAACTATAGAAAAGAACGCAATCATGAAAATCTTAAGCTTCACATTTGAGCTCATTGTATCAAGATTTGTGAAGCTTTAGATTTTCATGGCTGCGTTCTTTTCTATAGTTTTATTGACCAAATAATTGGGAAGGCAGCCATGGAAATCTTGAGCTTCACATTGTTTCAAGAAGATTTGTGAAGCTTAAGATTTTCATGACTATAGTTTTATTGACAAAATAATTGAACCCCCAGTAATTGGGGGGGGCGCAGGCTCCCCAGTTAGTCAGTTCAATTATTTGGCTAATAAAACTATAGAAAAGAACGCAATCATGAAAATCTTAAGCTTCACATTTGAGCTCATTGTATCAAGATTTGTGAAGCTTTAGATTTTCATGGCTGCGTTCTTTTCTATAGTTTTATTGACCAAATAATTGAACCGACAGTAATTGGGGCGCCGCAGGCACCCCAATTACTGAGGCCCAAGGTGAGAGGGATAGGAATGATGTTCAAAATAAAATACGCCGTAGGCCCACAATTCGATTCGGTTTGGGCCGAATGCCCAAGTACCGCAGATCTAGCGAAATCGGGGCGTAGCGCCGATCTTTTGCTAAAAGTCCTGACAAAAAGAAATGAAAAGGGAGTATTTGTTGACAATTATGTCTACAAGAGATTCTTCAGTAATGAAATAAAGATAAGTTTATGATGAAGTGTTCTTTTTTATATTTTATAACAGGAAATAATACCTTGAGGTAAGAAAATTCATTTCCCAGATGAAGTAATTGGCCGAGGGCTCCAAGCCTTCCGCAGGAAATAGCAAAAACCGCCCGTAGGGCGGTATTTTTGCTAGTACATTAATAAATAATTAAGGAAAGTAAGGATCCAAGGATAGGTCCTTGTGGAACCCCACTTTTCAATACGGCATATTCTGATGAAATGTTTTTCACGTTAACGTACTGATGACGATTAGAGAGAGATGATTTCAACAAAATTTAGCATATTCCCTCTTATGCTATGTGTGCTTAATCACATTGAGTCGCTGCTTTAGAGGTTCAATTGTTCTGAGGTTTCCCTTGAAGACCCTGCCCTTTAAATATTCCCATAAGAAGAGAGCACAGAGATTGAGGTCAGAGACAAAAGCTATACCGGACAACAGTTGTGAAGGTGGCCAAAAGTTTCGTGCAAAAGGTCGAAAATTACATGTGCTGCGTGGTCTTCGCCCTCCTGCTGAAATCAAACTATGACTATGACCATGTCCATGCCAGTGCCTCGGTCCATAAGAAGCGAGATGAACTGTTTTTGGAGGATGTGGAGGTAAAACTTTTGATTCACTGTTATGTTAATAAAGACTTGGCCAAAGATAGCACGCTGGAGGTTATGTTAAGAAATTACACCACTCCGATTCGTCACGTAATTTCTCAAAGAAGACATTTTCAGCATGTGTGATGCAAAATGTCTGTCGGAAAAAAAAAAAAAAAGCAACTCCCACCCTTCCACAGTAATTATATTAATGAACGTGAATTAATCCATTTTTTTTAATTGATTTTTCAGGTGTATATATATATATATATATTAGGGTGGTCCAAAAAGTTAAAGCATCGACTAAGTTCTCTCCACAAGGTTGGTGTTATGCCTCTTGGTGTGGACAGTATTTGTGCAAAGTTTCACGTTATTCGGTTAATATTTAGGGGTCGCCCCACTTGCCCCCTTTTTGAAAATTTGGGAAAATATATAGACAACTGAATAACTAAATTTTTTTTTGGTTCTCAAAGAATATGAAAGAAAACAGTAAGACAATAGGACATGATAATGGGTGTATCTTCATTATTTCTTCTGCATCAGAGTCGCCTTGGATGGTATTGGTATCTGTTTTCGGTGGGCGGCTACGAGTTGTAGGAGGTACTGCTTCTGGTCCTCGTTTCGTGTCAAAGTGTCATTGTAGCGTTGTGCGAGAGCAATACCTCGCTCGGCAGCATCATTGACGACTTTCATCTTTAAGGCGCGATCTCTAAGTTCCCTGTAGTTCTTGTCATTTGGCCATTCCCGTGGATCTTTTTGAAGTAACTGGCGCGCTTCCTCCTTACCTCCAACTTTCAAGGCATCAAAGAGGGTCAATGTCCTTTTCGTGACGAAGGATGCCACATCATTTTCAACACCAGCTTCCGCCATGTCGATTCGTCGGGGGCAGCCATTCTTTTGGGGATGTTGGAGGTGTTGAACCATTCTCCTTTTGGTATCAGGATCGATCCTATTATCGAAGAAGGCCAGTCCAATCAGATGCTCCGACAAGTACCACAGGTGGCGTCTTAGAGCTGTCTTCGCCGCTTGTGCAGTTCCTCCGTGTGGATATTTTTCCAGAAGATGCAGCATTTTGAGATCATTGAGAGGAGCTTGTGTCCCCATTGGCGCTTCATGCCAGTACTTGACGTAAATCAGACTGACAAATAAAGCCAGCTGAGTCACGTTTCGTTCTTCGCGTGCTGTGAGCTTGAATTGATAGTGAAAGAGGTAGATTTTGAGCGCATAAATCGCCTTCGCCATCCATCTCGCGTGGTGCATGGGACCCGGAGCTCGGATAAAGAGTTGACCACCAGTCTTTCCCCCCAGGAAGAGCAAAGATAGTTCAAGGAACTCCTTGTAGTCGTCACGAGGTTGGCTTGCCTGAAGAGCGTTAGGTAAGTAAGTGAGCATCTCTTTTCTCATCTCTTGGAGTTGAGGGTTCTCGAACAAGCTGTCCGATGCTGAGACAAATGCTTCGTGGGAGAGAGATGGCCATTCCTTTTGAAATCGCTTAAAAAGGCCTGTTTCAGGACTTCCTGTTGGCCAAATATTGAGGCAAAGACATCAGCAAGTACGACTTCAAGTATATGATGTCGACAACCGATCCAAACTAGCTCGTGACCCAATGCTTCTTCAATCCTGACACAGGCTCCGCGATGTAAACCCGTGTTTGACGCAGTGGTATCGAAGACGAGACCTCTCACATGCTGTTCCACGTTCCATAATTTCATAGTTTGAAGGCATGCCTGGGCCTGTGCTTCTCCAGTTCCTTGTTTCATCTTTGGGACACCAAGCAGCTTCTCCTTTCCATTGAATGTTATAAGGATTGCTATCCGATGCACATTCGTCTTCTTCCCTTCAATGCCGGGGAGAAGCTTTCCGTCCCAATGGAGAAGGACAGGGTCTTCTAGAGAGAATGATTCTAGGTCTTCTCGAGCTGCCTGTTCTCGCCCACTTTCTCTGTAGCGATGAATAGAGCTCCGAGAGCACGTCATCCCAGACAGATCATGCCCCGCGGCCTGTAATACAGCTCCAGTTACGAAAACAGCATTCCGGTCAGAAAGATTGGTGCGATCCATTGCTCCAATGACTTCTGGAGATTGGAAAATGTTCGTAACCTTGTTCTTGGGACGCTTTGGTGCCGGAGCTTCAGACGAAGAAGGAATCGGAACCGATGGTCTATAGTCGTCGTCGTCTTGCGAAAAAAGGGAAGAAGAAGAAGAGGAAAGATCAATTGATGACACTCCTGCTTCTTCCAAATCTTTCTGTGTTGCTTCATGCCTTGCCTTCCTCTTGGCTTCCTTCTCCATTCTGGATCGCTTTCTGTCCTCTTGTGTAGTCGTTTCCTTATCAATGCCAGCCATGCTGCAAGAATTGACGTCCTTGCGCTGCATGGACAGGAAATTTCGGTCCTCAACGTTGACGATTGTGCTCATGGCATCACTGGTTGCGATGTCAAACAGTTCCTGGATGTCCGCTTTGAAGATGTCTTCATTCATTCTATCGCTGGCACGTTGCCTGGTCCTGTGCTTCTTGAGTGTTTTGTAGCGGTCTAAAAGCTTTGAAAGCTTACGGACACAGGAGTCGATCCGTTGAGTTGGGATCCGCGCTCGGGTCCAGACTTCAATCACCCTCTGGCATGCCTGGTTCAGACTGTCGGAGGTGGTTTGCTTTTGATTGATGTGGTGGTATTGCCCCAAGAGGAGGGCGTCAAGGCATGTAGGGAGCCTTGACGTGGATAAAGTTCCAGTTGCCATCCCTAGAAGCCAAACTTTTGGAATTGATCGAGTTTGAGCCATCGGACCTACGGAAGAAAAAGTACATTATATAATATATATATTCAGAGTGGGGCGACCTCTAAATATTCACCAATCACGCTGCAATTTTGCAAAGACCATGTGGACACTAAATGGACAAAAACCACACTTGTGGAGACTATCTAAGACAATTTTGAAATTTCCCCCTATGGATTTGGACCACCCTAATATATTATATATTATATATATATATATATATATATATATATATATATATATATATATATATATATATATATATATGGTGTTTCATAACATGTGGGACGCACTTTCAGAATGGATTCAGGACCTGAAAACAATGAAAAACGTTTATATAAACATATGCCCAAAATTGCTTTGTTTCCAAGTTATAGCCCGTTATGTGTTCCAGCAAGTATCCGCCTTACTTTTAAAGGAAGTGTTCAAAATGACCGCCTTGCGCTTGAATACACGCCTGAACACGCCTCGTCATAGAATGCCTGACGCGTTTAAACATGCCAGGTATTGCTTGGATTTTCTGGCATCTTTATTCTACACATTGGCGAAGTATTTCAACGTTATCAATGGGTGTCACGTAAACGATGGATTTCAGATGATCCCACAGGTAAAAATTGAGTGGATTCAGGTCCAGGGAGCGAGCAGGCCACGTAATGGGTCCTCCACGGCCTATCCATTTATCAGGGAAATGGTCATCCAAATAGTCTCTGATTACTCGATTAAATGAGGCGGAGCGCCGTCATACATATGCATGCAACCACATATGACGTCGAACACCAAGAGGAACTTCATCTAGTAAATCGCTTAAATCATCCCTTCAAAAATTGGAATAGGATTCTTCTGTTAATCTTTCAGGCAAAACAAAAGGACCGATTAAGTTGTCGGCAATAAGTCCTGCCCATACATTGATATAAATTGTTGTTGGTGCCTTGACTGGATGATGGCATGGGATTCTCTTCGGCCCAGTGATGAGTGTTGTGAAAATTGATCACGGAGGATAACACGGAGGATAGAAAAAGAGGATCGCGAGCACACTTTTGAAGGAACCAAGTACAAAAAGCCTCTCTCGGTGGGAAATCAGCTTGTACTCTCTGAATGTGATATGGGTAAAGCTGCTGTTCCCATAAAATTCTCCACACAGTTGTGTATCTTACACCCTCTGCTGCTGCTATCCTTCGGATGCTGACACCAGGATGTTCCTCCACACGATTCAGGACCCGCTCCTCCAACTCATCAGTTCTGGCGCTGATTGTTCTACCACCATCTGAAACTCGCTTGTTGAATTATCCTGTATCACCAAGACGCTCGTCTATTCTCTGAAAGGTCTTATTTGGCAGACGGTGATTCGGAAACCTTTCCGCATACAGACGTCTTGCTGCTGCTGCATTACACTCGGCAAGTCCATACATGAGATGCATGTTTGCCATTTCTCTGTTTGAATAAGCCTCCATTCTCATTTCAAATGCATATTATCACCGAATAGCAAAAACTTTTAAGTTTTTTTTATTCACTGGACTGCACTTATTCACGGTAAGAAGTTACGAATACGAACAGTGAAACACCGCGATGCACCTCTGACTGACTGATTGCTTTACACTCAACGATATTGAAACATGTCATGGAGTGTACGAAACATTACAATCGGTAAGGCCATACATGAAATAAGTTTCGTACACACTCACAAATATTGTCGGCAAGCAGTGTTTGTAAACAGTTTGTGGAAAGAATTGCTGGAACACAAAACGGGCTGTAACTCGGAAACAAAGCTATTTCGGGCATATGTTTATATAGACTTTTTGCATTCTTTACAGGTCCTGAATCCATCCTGAAAGTGCGTCCCACATGTTATGAAACACCCTGTGTGTGCGTATATATATAATATATATAATATGGGATAGAACTCAGAATGGTCCCCTGAGATCTTTCATGTTACACACAGACCGTGCATGGAACAAGGAACTCTTCTGGGAAAAAAAAATATATATATATATAACTCGCTTGTTCATCAGAATCGGAAGTACGCAGCTCAGTACCACAAGGGACAGTACTGGCCCCACTCCTGTTCATTATCATGCTAACAGACATAGACAGCGGAGTAAACAGCAACAGTATAGTAACATCCTTTGCAGACGATACAAAGATCAGCAGAAAATCAGCGATGTACATGACGTGGAGGCCTTGCAGAGGGACACGAACAAAATATACAAATGGTCAGAAGACAACATGTCATTTAACACAGAGAAATTTCAGCTCCTGAGATATGGTAGAAAAGAAGAACTTAAACAGACTGCATATTACGCTCCAGATAGACAGGAAATTCAGAGAAGTACGAAAGCAATCGATCTCGGGATAATAATAACAGATGATGCGAAATTCGAAACACAAAATCAGATAGCGATAAATAAAGCAAAAAGAGTCGCCGGACAGGTACTAAGGACGTTCAAGAGAAGGGACAGGACAGTAATGATTCCCCTGCTAAAAACACTGATTATACCAAAACTTGAATACTGCTCAGTTTTGACGTCCCCATATAAAAAGGAAGAAACTAATAAACTAAAAGAAACGCAAAGGCATTTCACAGCCAAGATTGATGGCTGCAAAGAACTCAACTACTTGGAAAGACTACGTAAACTAAATCTGTACTCCCTGGAAAGAAGAAGAGAGAGGTACATGGAAAATGATCGAAAAACTGGTACCAAACCTAAAACTAAACCGAATTACCATTCAAACCACACTGAAAAATAGGAAAGGCAGAATGTGTATTGTTCCCAAATTAAAGGCCCGACAAGGGACCTCCTCAACTCTGAAGGAAAATAGCTTGGTTGTTAGGGGGCCAAGACTTTTCAACCAGCTTCCAAAGGACCTCAGAAACGTAACGGGGGTCAAAGTTGAAGTCTTCAAGAGAAGACTGGATGCCTGGCTCAGGACGGTACCAGATGAGCCGGGCGTGCCTGGCTATGTACGGTGGAGAGCGCAAGAAAGCAACTCGCTCCCCCACCAAGCCAGACCTAGAGGCGGGGCCACCAGCTTGACCTCCGTGTGAAGAGAGACCAACGCACGAAACAACATAAGGTTCATAAGGTATATACCGGTGTATATATATATATTCTGAAATACTACTAGCCTACAGACATGGGGTAATAGTAATAGATCATAATTTTTTGGTTGTAATAGTAATAGTAATAGAGGGCAAACTAATAGATAATAGTAAATTACTTTTGTATTACAGTGGCAATGGACATATTGTGTGAGCAAAGAACTGAAAAATGAACTAAATCTACTCTAAACTAAAATAAACATGTATGGGAACTAATATTGTGGCAAGTTTCTCCTTCAATAAAGTAAAATTTATCAAGACCTACAAGTCTGAAATTGTAGTGATTTGGTTGAAACATACAGTATATTTGTTAACACACTGCTTCTAATTGCGTTTAAATAGAAATAAAGATCCTTTTCAAATGAGTGAAGTACCCCTCATACAAAAGTAATAGTAATAGGTGACCAAGCAATAGTAATAGATGGAAAATAAAGTAATAGTAATAAAAAATCAAAAGTAATAGTAATAGAAACCCAGTAATAGACCCCATGTCTGCTAGCCTATAAAATTTACTTAAAAATGAAGTGCTTATTTATTTTTTATAGTTTTAACATCTCGCTGCAGTGGTGAAATTAAGATCTAGCAATAAGAAAAACTTGGTAGATGATGGTAAAGTACTGCGCTCAGTCTTAGACAGATATCTTTCCTTATTAGTTAATGAATAACAGAATTAAATTGGAGATCATGAACTTGGTCTTCAACAAACACTTGAAAAAAAATAATATCTTGTAGAGATGCATTGTTCCAAATGACCATCATTTTAACATCATCATAGGTTGCATCTTATTTGTAGCTGCATCTACGGAGAATTAATTATATTAAAAGTAAATGACTAGGTACTTGACTTCGTACTTAAGCTGCTACTGGCCTAGAATCTAATTCAAAAACTTGTTCTGAAAAAGCCAAATTAGCTAAACATATTTTAAAATAAACACGTTTAACACCATTCGCTTCTTGATTTTCATCTTTTCTTAATTTTTCACCGAAGCCAAAAAATCCCTCAAAATTTTGCTTATGCGTTAAAAAAAACTTGTAAAGCAATCTATCGCGATATATCATATTTTATTTATTTATTTATTTCTCCCCAAGACGACAAAAACTAGTTCATGATTTTTGTGAATTGGTTAATTTTCCATTGATATTCGGCTGGAGCCTGTATCACACACTCCCGTTTGTTAACGTTTTTCATCGCTGGATCATGCCCCGTTTAAAACTGATGAGAGTCGTTACGCATGGCAAAAATAGGGGTTTGAAAATGTGTTAATCGCTTATTCAGCGACAATATTTCGAAAAAAATTTCAAACTGATTGTTGCTAATTAATATGTAAACGACTGTAATCGATTTTAAGCGGGGCACCATTCAACGGTGAAAAAAGCCAACAAACGGCCGTGTGATATGGGTCTTATAACGGATTCTGAGTTGGAGCAGATGCAAGTTGCGGACAGTTTAACCATATAGTTTTCTCGTTCATTGACACAATCTTCCATGTCAACAAAGGTCATGGATGCCCGTAGCTCAGTGAGTAACACGGTTTCCTCGTCAGTGAAGTGAAGACACAGGTCGGGGGTTCGACTCCTGATGGTGCTGGTCGTAATAATCCGGCAGTTAGAGCAATGGGCCGTATTAGTTGGCCTGGGCGCTGTGTTAGTTATTGACCCTCCTGACTTATTATTATTATTATTATTATTACTACTACTACTACTACTACTACTACTACTACATTGTGAATCAAGTTTTCTGACAGTAACAATTTACTTCAGTTTAAGTAGGCATCGTTCTAACCCTCCCCCCTCCCTTCCTGATTCATCAAAGAAGTGCATTAAATGTACTTATATTAGTGAACAAAAAGCATACGGGGGGGTGGGGAGGTGGTCAAAACACATTATTTTCCTCACACTTTAATGTTTATTGAAAATTACTACTTATTCTCGCTTTAGATTAATTATCTGCAAAAAAGCGTTGGCTCAGCGTAAGACTGAGTACGTCATTGAGGACCCAACCATAGAGACGAAGTTTAGCAACTGTTGCTAATCCTTGTCGTAGCCGTTTACTCCATAGAATAACCCCAGTAAAGCATAATGTTTATATAATGACACTCGTCCTGGAATTTATTCATCTTCACGCCAAAATTTAGTTTTAGAAGCGGACGTATTTGTTAAGATACTATGATTGAAACAATTTTTTTTCCATTCTATAGGGTGTCCACAATGTCTTGTCATCCCAGGATGTACTCAAACAACACCAATAGAAAACCTGCACACGGAAACAAAAATACTGAAAATTAAGGAACATTTAGACATGAGGGGAACACAATTCATGGCAGCAGCGACAACTAACCCACAACACCCTTGCCACTACATGTACAATCATGCACCAACACCTCGCACCATTGAGGTAATACCAGAGTGACATTATAACCAAATACTCCATTCCATACCACGCCCCACAGACATAACACAGTACAGAAAACACACACACACACACACACAGTACAGAAAACACACGCACACAGTACAGAAAACAAACACACACACACAGTACAGAAAACACACACACACACAGTACAGAAAACACACACACATACAGTACAGAAAACACACACACACACACACAGTACAGAAAACACACACACACACACCTAACGCACAAAGCACTGACACGACTCGGTCAGTCCTAGGTGCGAAGCCGCCACCCATTGACAGGTCAGAGACCAGCCTGAGCAGATCGGATCGAGTTAACTTAGCACGATTCCGATGTAGACATCACCCCAACTTACAAACATATAAACACAGAATAGACAACCCCACAGAAGACACTGCCACCTGTGCCAGGACACACCACAAACAGTTGAACACATTATGACAGACTGTACCGCTGTAGCACAACATAGAACACAACACAACACAACACAACACAACATATCATCATTAGTGCGCTGAACCTCTGTTCCACTCCGGAGAGGGCGATCGGTTACCCGCGTGCCGCCGGCTTGCTCGATCAGGGTTGGCTGATCGGCTAACCAACACCAACAACAACAACAACCCCAGTAAAATACTAACTGATTTTCGTTTTTTTTTTCAGACCCATTTGAAATGTGTTGATAGCAGCAACTTTACGATTCAACAACGCATCATGCCATTATGTGGTCGCTCAATTGTATAGTTGCTGCTATCGCACATTTCAAATGGGTCTGAAAGAAAAACTAATCAGTATTTTACTGGGGTGACAAGACATTGTGGACACCCTATACATAAATATTACCTAATTTTGTGTGCATACATACTGAGTTAAAGTTAGGAGAATTAGTAATTAGTATAGTTGTTACAGGTTTTGAAGTTTAATAATTTATTCCTTGTACTATAACGAGGCTGTATTGACAAGAGATTGTAGAGTAGAGTCGTTGTTCGTGTTAATTTTCGTTCGCTGTATTCATAATTTTTTTGTGTCTAGATTTGATTCAACGGTTTTTGACCAGTCACCGGTTTTTAAAATCTTGTTTATGAATCGATCCTTAAGATTCTTCGTCTGGATTAAGTTTTCAGAACATTCCCAGATTTTTTTTTGACACAATAGTCAAGCAGTAAAATGTAATGAAAATTATTTTAAGCGAGTAAGTTTAACATTTACAGTTAGCTCACGAATTACTTGAATTTTAAATGCAGTTTCACAAATTTTACTTAACTCATGAAGCAATTAAATTTCAACTACAACTTGTCACATGTTTTTACCTGTCATGACTTCCGATGCATAGCTAAAAATTTTGATGGCTACATTCTTTTCTAAATTTATCGACCAACTTGATTTTCTTCATTCCACGAAAGTGTATGAAACTCTGTAGAACCGTGTTGGGACTTGGTTTACTTGTAGGAAGGCCACCAGGCTTCTATAAAATTTTATATTTTTCTAATAACCAGAAAAGTCAGCAGATCAACAAATTCACGGAAGAAAAAAAACCAACCATCAAAATTTTGAGTTTCACATCCCAAAACCAATGTGCCAAAATCTTGCAATTTAAGTACTTCATGTTTTAGCATATACAATAAATTGTTTGGGGCGATAAACTGGGATTTTTGGGGAACACTCGATCTGAAAAAAAAAAAAAAAGTTGCTGAAAACACACCAAAGATCACAGAGGGTGTTGTCACCAAGTTTCATGAAAATCGGTCCAGCCGTTTGAACCTCAAAGGAGACAGACAGACAGACAGACAGAGACGGACATGCGGTGAATAAGAATAATGATAATGATGATAATGAAGGAGAAGAAGGCTTCTACAGATTTTCACACTTTTGTGACTAGAAAAGTCAGTCAGTCAATAAATTTTGAGGAAACCACAGCCATAAAAATTCTAAGCTTAACATCTGAAGCCAGTTGTTGTTGTTGTTGTTGGTTAACCGATGAGCCCACCCTGATCGAGCAAGCCGGCGGCACGCAGGTAACCGATCGCCCTCTCCCGAGTGGAACAGAAGTTCATCGCAATAATGATGTGTTGTGTTCTATGTTGTGCTAGAGCGGTATAGTTTGTCATAATGTGTTCAATTGTTTGTGGTGTGTCCTGGCACAGGTGGCAGGTGTCTTCTGTGGAGTTGTCTATTCTGTGTTTATATGTTTGTAAGTTGGGGTGATGTCTACATCGGAATCGTGCTAAGTTAACTCGATCCGATCTGCTCAGGCTGGTCTCTGACCTGTCAATGGGTGGCAGCTTCGCACCTAGGACCGCATTCGGACCGAGTCGTGTCAGTGCTTTGTGGGTTAGGTGTGTGTGTGTGTGTGTTTTCTGTACTGTGTGTTGTCTGTGGGGCGTGGTATGGAATGGAGTATTTGGTTATAATGTCACTGGTATTACCTCATTGGTGCGAGGTGTTGGTGCATGATTGTACATGTAGTGGCAAGGGTGTTGTGGGTTGTCGCTGCTGCCATGAATTGTGTTCCCCTCATGTCTAAATGTTCCCTAACTTTCAGTATTTTTGTTTCTATGTGCAGGTGTTCTATTGGTAATGTTTGAGTACATCAGTCAAACACCACCAATAGAACAGATGTACTCTGAAGCCAGTAGGTTAGGTTTGTGAAGCTGCGCTTAAAATGTGACTCATGAGTTTAAAATACACTCTATATTTAAACTTTCGCAGGCTTAAAAACTTACTTCAAAATCATTTCGATGAGATTATTTACATGACATATATAAGGCTAGGCGAACGTGTCATAGCTGGAAATAAGAAAACTGTGTGTGTGTGTGTAGTTACAATTTGTTTCAATGACGAAATTAAATTAATTCGTGAAAGTATTTAATAATAATAATTTGGGAGATTGTTTAACCTTCTTCGTAGCGACACAGTTCGTGAGGAAGGGGACCTATAAACTTTGCGTGGGATCCGGACCATTTGAACGCAGATAACGTACATCCATCAGATTAAGTAGCAACTCTAAGTTTGTACTCTTATTACCTAGTTTAAACTTAATTTCACTGAACTGACATGACTTGGTCTCTATCAGTACTGTACAGTAAAAATTGCAACCATAGGATTTTTGTAGCCATTATTTGAAAGCTGTAAACATGAATTTCATATTCCTTTAACTTCATTTTAAATGATTTGAAGAGTTGTATTCTCTTTATTCTTGTCCGAAAACATAGAATATGTAAAGTTAGCCCAAGACCACGGATGCCCAACTGGTCGGTTGGCATTTCCCCCAAATTGCAGTAACTGTCGAAAATAATCGTGTGAAAAAATCAGTACAAATGCACTCAATTGGTGGGAATGTATGAAATACTGTATGTAGAAATAAGTATGTATGTATGCGAAAGTAAGTAAGTATGCGAAGTACAGTATGTATGTATGTATGTATGCGAAAAGCAGCCGAGTTACATCCAGGACTAGATAGATCACTGCTTGGCCAAAGTGCGAGAGTAGCTTAGTTCCCCAAGAGAGAATAGGCTTTTATATAGCATAGTGAAGTTTTATCTTCGTGTACTTGAACGCAGACCTTAATTCCAAGAGTTTGTAATTCCTGTTTTTAATTCCAATTCTCAATGAAATATTTCTTCCACATCAATTTTTATTCTCATTCTTTTATCAAATTTTAATTCCAATTCTAATCCATAGATGTTTGTATTTTAATTCCCGTCAATGTAAATTTTCACTTCCAGATCAAAACTGAATTCTTATAGACTGAAATACTGTATGTACTGTAAATCCAGTTCTTGTTTTAATATTACCCGAGCGGAAGTTTTAATTTTTATGCTGTATTCTCATTCAGAGGAAGCGAGGAATGTTTGAAGTCATTTTCATTGTGAACGTATTGAACACGCAAATAACCCTTTACTGCCTAAATATTTTGTAGGGTTAAGTAATGAATGCGTGTATTCGAAAGGTTAGAAATTTGTCCTTTTCGGCAGTAAAGGGATAATGTAATAGTACAGAAGTGGGTCAATATTCGAGAGATGCACGGCCTCCGAATTCAGTTTTTTTATTCATACCAGTCGTTAGTACGTATGATTTGATAAATTTAAAAAAAAATAGACCTTGTGCTTTTAAAAAATAAGGGATATATTGATTTTTTTTCACTTTAACGATTTTTTGACATTTTCCCAGAAACTGGTTTTGAGAGCTGGTAACAAAAAAAAAAAAAAAAAAAAAAAGCACAAGACTATCCTGCATTATTTTTTGCGGGAAATTGTGAACCTTTATCCACCGCCACAATAAAAGATTAGTTATTTTTCCATCGATTTAGTGAAGGTTAGGTTCGTTTTAGTGAAGGTTAGATTAACCTAACCTTCACTAAAACGAACATAACCTAACCTAACTTTCACTAAATCGACGGTAAAACAACTAACCTTTGCGGTGGATAAAGTTTCGCGACTCGGAAAATGTCAAAAAATCGTTAAAGTGAAAAAAATCGATATCTCCCTTATTTTTTAAAAGCACAAGGTCTAGTTTTTTTTTAAATTCATCAAATCATAATGTACTAACGACTGGTATGAATAAAAAATCTGAATTTGGAGGCCGTGCATCTCCCAAATATTGAACCAGAAGTGTCGAAAGCAGCTTCTAAGGATTAAGTACACAATGAATTTATGAATTATGCCAACTCTCCGCTATTCTTAGTTAATTACTTCATCCCTACTTGTGGGGTTACCAGACGTCCGGCAAAAGGAGGACATGTCCTCCTTTTCAATCTCATATCCTCTGTCCGGCAGGCATTTTAGATATGTTGATATTGTCCGGCTTTTTACTTAGATATGATTCAGACTTAAAAATGATCTTCCCACGAGCTCAATCGACCCATTTAATACCTGACATGTCCTCCTCTTGCCGGACGTCTGGTAACCCTGAGTCCCTACTTTAAAAACGTTTTTAACTTTTGCTAATAATCGTCGCTTTAGTTATACATGGTGACATTCTTCTTGAAATATCCAACAAAATATTTTAGGAAATTCTAGTACGAATTCCAATTAAAAAATATAATAAAATTTTAGTTCTCTTTCCAACAACAGCTTTCAATTCCAATTATAATTTTTTTTATTATAAAACTGGAATTTGAATTTGAGAATTCTCTGAGTCTTTGTTCAAAAATTAAGTTTTCTCTCGATGTACCAATGCACGTGAGAAAGTTGGACCAAATTCAGTTGTTGTTTTTTTCGAGAATTACTAAAAAACAAAAAACGACATTTTTGCTTTCGAGATTTTTTAACATCAACATTTGAAGTTATGCTGTATTCCCTATGAAATAAGGGGCAAGGTTCCAAAGAGAGTTTTCGTTTTTCCGAGTGAAATAAGTTTCACATATTAATTTCATTGTACTCTTTCCTCTGAGTACTTTCTCTCTCCAGTAATAAATTAATTAGTATGTATAGCAACTAAAATGTTGAATTTTATTTGAAAGGTTTTCAGTGATCAGAAATAAGTTTTAAGTCCTTTGGCTTACTTCTATTAAATCCCTCTATTTTGTTTGCTTTGTGGAGTTAGGTTTCGGAACAAGAATAGGCCTACACTCGTTCCACTCGCTAGATTTAAAACAAATTTAATTCAAATGAAAGGGCCTTCGTTTAGAAAAGCTCTTTTTATGGGAGGTTTCTCTCCTTTCACTTTGCAAATAATAATTCTGGATTTTACTATAAGTAGTATCTATAGGGTGGTCTGAAGGAGTAAAGGGTTTTTGTTCTAAAACTAAGGTACTACTTCTTTTGGCCCCCACCCTGTAGTATTTAAAGTACAGGCTGTCCCAAACGTCCCAATTTATTTTTCGTTCATTTCTTACAAGAAATAGATTTGGATTTTTGGGATACCATGTAACTTATACAGGGTGTCCCAGAATTAACTATTTCAATGAAATCGGACAAATTTTTTAAAAACACACTTTTATTTATGTTTATCATGTTTAATATGTGTTAAAAATGTATAAATTTCTAAATTTTTTTCATAATTTTATTTTCATAATTTTTTCATTATCTGGTCCAATGAAAGACCGTCTGAAGTCATAGAATGGCAGAGAGACTCTCCAAACGTTAACGTGTGGCTTGGAATGACCAAATCCAAAATTTATGGCCCATTCTTCTTTGCGGAAGCAACTGTAACAGGTACCGTCTACCTTGATATGCTTCAGCAGTTTCTCGAACCACAGCTTCTTGATGATGGCATTCTTGATAATGTTGTGTTTCAACAAGATGGAGCACCATAAATTTTGGATTTGGTCATTCCAAGCCACACGTTAACTTTTGGAGAGTCTCTTTGCCATTCTATGACTTCAGACGGTCTTTCATTGGACCAGATAATGAAAAAATTATGAAAATAAAATTATGAAAAAAATTTAGAAATTTATACATTTTTAACACATATTAAACATGATAAACATAAATAAAAGTGTTTTTAAAAAATTTGTCCGATTTCATTGAAATAGATAGTTAATTCTGGGACACCCTGTATATTATTGGTAAGGTAATAGTTAACCCATAATTTTTCTAGACTTCAGTTTTTGTTCCCCTAATATTTATCTTCTAAATAAGTAGACGTAGGTCTAAATATTTCAGTTTTTATGTAAATAATCTTTCATTTTGTAGTGGCAAACCAGACCCAATAACTCAAATTTTTAGAAGAGTAATT
Source organism: Bathynomus jamesi (assembly GCA_023014485.1). Classification (NCBI taxonomy): domain Eukaryota; kingdom Metazoa; phylum Arthropoda; class Malacostraca; order Isopoda; family Cirolanidae; genus Bathynomus; species Bathynomus jamesi. Next base: position 1,363,127 of record JAJOZX010000466.1, on the reverse strand, counting down.
TATCCCTTCCCACAGTGTGGATGTATATATATATATATATATATATATATATATATATATATATATATATATATATATATATGGTATGAAAAGTGAATAGTGCACTAAACTGGCTTTCCCTTCTATCCATTTTCCCAAAGCGCAGGTCTTGCTAAATACACATTCTCCAACGTCAGCGTAAAGTAATGATATAACAAGTTGTGTATACAGTATATTACATGGGTTGGATAGAATAATTGAAACGCTCGCATTTTCAGTGCTGTATTTTGTGATATCATTAATGGCGTTACATACTTTACCAAGTTGATATGTGAATGTTTATAATACTGAGAACGTTTTCCATTTTAATATACTGATATTGGTTTTTCCTATTTTTACAGAATAAATAAAAAATGGCGCTTAGAAAAGGTGTCACTGACTGTGAAAGGGGCATGATAGTAGAAGTCCTTTTGGTTGGTGTCTCAATGACAAAAGTCACCCAGATTGCCCATGTATCTCGAGGAATGATCCCCAGGGTTACGAATATGTGGAAGGGAAATGGAAAAACTACACCACATAAGCGCAGTAGTGTTCCCATTATTCTGTCCAACCGCAATTTCGTTCGAGATTTTGCACTGGTTGGCTTTGAGAGGGTCTTCACTACAGTTCCTCTGACATCGTTTTAACTGATATTGGTCGTTGCAGAATGTAGACCACTGATTCTTAACCTTTTTAGGCTGCGACCAAAATTCTGGTCGCGGGGCTAACTCGGTAACCCATGCCTTCAAACAGTTCACTCGTAGTAGATAATAAAATAAATAACTATTGGTAAAATGATTAGGGATAACATAAATAAATGACAAATGAAAATTTAATGACCCAATCAAAATGGCTCAGCGACCCAGGGGTTAAGAACCAGTGTTGTAGACTATTGTAAAGTTTTGAAAAAAAAAAAAAGTTTTGATGCAGCAGTCTTTTGTTCATTTTTTACGGCTCGTAATAAGGCTCTGATGTCATATTCCGTCAGTATTGCTTTATGCCCACTATTGTTTATTTGATGGGTGAGTGGGAGGGAGGGTGGGAGTAGGGTTTCATTTTCTTCCATGTATTTATAACCTTGGTGTTTATTCCTCGAGATATATGAAATACCTCGGTGACGTGTCCTCGAGACACCAATCAAATGGGCTTCAACTACCATGTCCCTTTCACAGTCAGTGACATTTTTTCAAGCGCTTTTTTTTATTAATTTTGTAAGAACAGGAAAAGCAATATCAGTACAGTATATTAAAATAGGAGACTCAATATGATAAGCATTCATACGAACTCAGTAAAGTATATAACGCTATTAATGATATAAGAAAATGCGAATGTTCCCGTTATTCTGTCCAACACATGTACAGTATTTATTTATTAATTTATTTGTTTTAAATCCCCAAGTAGCGCCAACAGTAAGCCACCTTTACCAATTAAGTCGAATTTTCTTGTACGACCTACTTTTTGAGGTTGTTAGGTTAACTCGGGTTAACCTAGCCTAACCCAAAGTAAATCAGTGAGTGTGGAAAGGCTGAGGTTGCATTGCTTCATTTCGAGTTTTTAAAAATCCGAACATGGGTGTTTAAAAATAACCATTGTATATGTTAAAAAAGCGCTTTCTTTAAACTTTCTCATAGAACCCACCCCACCCCCCCACCCCACTCCCACTGCGCACCCGACTATGTGCAATTTCTACTATAATAATGGTCACTGTAAATTCGGTGACAGCTGCAATTTTACCACCCGGCCATTTGCAAGAATTATGCAAAATAGGAACCTGCAAATACGGAAAAAGATCCCACTACCATCATCTCCCAACAGACTCAAAGGACAATAGAAAAAACGCGAAGAAACTGTGTGCACAAATCGCGAATCAAATTTTTTCAACACCGCAGACACAATACGGCTGCTAAGCCTCATACAGCACATGCAGTCGGCACAGTTGGGAACCCCCGAGCCGAACCGCTTCCTGGCAAGAAGCTACCAGAATAGGTAAGCGGAAATGGATCTTTCTCGGAGGACCATCGGGCTACAAAACACGCGATACTGAAGGATAACGAATTTGAAATGCACAAGGGGCATTGGATGAAACAAGGGCTGACATCGCATGCCTCAGAAACGCATCTTAAAGACTGCCAAGGAGACTGAAAACTGCAAATATTATATTGATAAGAAAGAAATGCATATCGATGGTTACAACTTAACTAAGAGCTGATAGAACAGCGAGACGTAAAGGTGGCTGTGCTATTTATGTACGTAAGAATCATATGGCAGAGACGATAATAAGTAAATCAAACAGCTTCATAGAACTTTTAGCAGTAAAAATAGAAAAACTAAACGTGGTACTTTTAGTCATCTACAGACCTCCGAACACTCCAAATGAAAAATTCTTGGATGCCATTGCTGATATCAGAAGCCTAATAAAGTCCTTAAACTCTCCATCCCCTAATATAATACTCTGCAAAGATTTTAATTTCCCATTTATAAAATACAGAGTGAGAAAACACACACACACACACACACACACACACACACACACACACACACACACACACACACACACACACACACACACTGAGCGGCAGAAAAATCGGCCCACTTGGAATATCGCGAAAAGCAAAAAAGTGGGCAAGCTTCTGCTTATAAAAGTTTTAAAATTCGAAAATATAGTCTATGAGGCAACCAAATAACGAGACAAAACAACGTCAGCTGCAAACACACAAGCTGTAACAAATTTTCAACTTCTTTTAAGAATTCGACAGTCTGACATTCAGTTGCTCTTAGACTGCTGGTGCTACTTTTTTATTCCACTAGCGGGAGTAGGCATGTCAATTGGACTATGGTCCAATAGGGACGAGTATTGTTCACGGACTTTCTCCTGTTCTCCACACTCTTTCCCCTCCATCGGATGTTCGATGATTAAATCTTGATTCGTCCGTGAACATTACTCGTCCTCATTGGACCATAATCCAATTGACACCCTCACGAGCGAAAGCAAGACGACCATTGCGGTGGTGTGGGAGCAATTCCGGGCTCATTGCTGGACGTCTAGCATGTAAACCACTTTCCATAAGTCTCCTTCTAATGGTTCATTCCGATACACTGACGTCTCGAGACCTTTCCAGCTCATTGCGGACGTTTGTGGCAGTCAAACGACGATCTCTCAAAACACTCAAGACGATGAAACGATCGTCACGGGCAGATGTGCAGCGCGATCTTCCAGATCCTGGACTTCGGGCGTACTCTTCTCTCTCCACATAACGTTGGTAGACACGTCGAACCGTTGTTCTTGGAATTCCTAGCGCATCGGCGACGTTAACGCTGGCTCCGACCATCTTCAATTAGGGCGACTTTGCGACGTTCACGGCACTCAGATCCATTGTAAATGTCCAATTCTGAAACCCAAAAGAATTAGAAGTCTATCTGTTACTAAACGCAAATGCCTACTCCCACTAGTGGAAGAAAAAAAGTGGCACTAGCAACCTAAGAGCAACTGAATGTCAGACTGTCGAATTCTTAAAAGAAGTCGAAAATGCTTTACAGCTAGTGTGTTCGCAGCTGACTTTGTTTTGTCTCGTTATTTGGTTGCCTCATAGACTATAGTTTCGAATTTTAAAATTTTTATAAACAGAAGCTTGCCCACTTTTTTGCTTTTCGCGATATTCCAAGTGGACCGATTTTTCTGCTGCTCAGTGTATATATATATATATATATATATATATATAAGGGAGGTGCAACAGAAGAGAAGAACAAGCAAAAATGTTGATGGTTCTAACAAACGAATTTGTTAACACATGAAATAACAGAAAACACCAGAAAAATAACTGCTTGGATCTGGTATTCACTAATAACACGAACTATTATCTCAGACCATAACATAATCGAGATATCAGCAAATATGGTGACAGCATTAAAAGAAAATACTCATAGTGAAGAAAGAAGCAAATGTGATATTTTTAACCTAAACTCCAAGACTATAAATTGGGAAGAAATCAGATTACACTTAGCCCAAATACAGTGGGGAAACAGTTTTGGAGGATAAAACAACCGAAGAAATGCTAACAACCTTGAGAGAAAAGACGCTAGAAATTTTAGAAAAATATGTTCCGAAAGCACAGCCCAAAAGGAAAGGGGAATTGGTTCGAGGCAAAAGCGAACAATATTCTTCAAAAGAAAGAGAGTAGCGGCGAAGTTAATTAATTGCAGAGACAACATTATAGGACAAATGAAATCGCATTCAGCTGCAGGGCCGGGAAAATTGAATGCCTTATTGATTAAAAACTGTAAAAATGAAATAGCTATACCCTTATACTGGATATGGAGAAGATCCCTAGACACGGGAGAAATACGGAGCATCCTGAAAAGAGCAAACATTGTCCCCTATATGTAAAGGAGGAGCTAGATCTTAAGCAAAGAACTATATAGACCAGTGTCACTGACGTCCCATCTTACCAAAGTATTTGAAAGACTGGCTAGAGAGAAAATTTACTTCTTGGAGACACTGGAAAGATTCAATGAGAACCAGCACGAATTCCGATCAGAAAGATCATGCCTATCACAACTAATTGAACACTATAACAGTATCCTAGACGCACTTGAAAGCAATGAAAACTACAGTGTCATATACACAGATTTTGCTAAAGCATTTGACAAATGTGACCATGGTGTAATAGCACATAAAATGAAACATGGGAATAACAGGGAAAACGGATCTATAATTTCCTCAGAGAATGTCTGCAAGTCGTAAAAATTCAAGGTATATCGTCATCAGAATCGGAAGTACGCAGCTCAGTACCACAAGGAACAGTATTGGCCCCACTCCTATTCATTATCATGCTAACAGACATAGACAGTGAAGTAAACAGCAACAGTATAGTAACATCCTTTGCTGACAATACAAATATTAGCAGAAAAATCAGTGCAAAAAGAGGTGCAGGCCCAACACAGGGACACGAACAGAATATACAAATGGTCAGAAGACAACAACATGAAATTTAACACGGAAGAATTTCAGCTCTCGAGGTATGAAAGAAATGAACTTAAACAGACAACATATTATGCTCCAGATAGACAGGAAGTTCAGAGAAGCCAGAAAGCGATAGATTTTTGGTCATAATTGACCGATGATGCGAAATTCAAGAGACAAAATAAGATAGCGATAAACAACGCAAAAAGAGTAGCGGGACATGTACTAAGAACCTTTAAGAGAAGGGACAAGAAAGTAATGATTCTCCTACTGAAAACACATCATACCAAAACTTAAATACTGCTCATTCTTGACGTCTTCATATAAAACTGAAGAAATTAATGAACTAGAAGAAATTCAGAGAAATTTCACAGTCAAGATTGATGGTTGCAAAGAACTCAACTACTGGGAAAGTCTGCGTAAACTAAATCTTTTTCCCTGGAAAGAAGAAGAGAGGTACACTATAATTTACACATGGAAAATGATCGAAAAACTGGTACCACACCTTAAACTAAACCCAATTGCCATCCAAACAACACTGGAAAATAGGAAAGGCAGCATGTGTAGTGACCCCAAACTAAAGGTCCGACAAGATTAGCAACACTGATGGAAAATAACTTGGTTGTCAGGGGGCCAAGACTTTTTCACCAGCTTCCAAAAGACCTCAGGAACGTGACAGGGGTCAAAGTTGAAGTTTTTAAAAGAAGACTAGATGTCTGGTTCAGGACGGTATCAGATGAACCGGGTGTACCTGGCTTTGTGCGATGGGGAGCACAAGAGAGCAACTCGCTCCTCCACCTAACCAGGCCTAGAAGCGGAGCCACCAACTTGACCTTCGTGTGAAGAGAGACTAACGCACAGAACTGCTGCAAGGTTACGAGGTGTGTGTGTATGTATATATATATATAATATATATATATATATATATATATATATATATATATATAATGCAAACCCAAAAGGAAAAAGAAAAATTATTCCAAGGCCTTTCGTGTATTCAGAAGCACACCTCGTCAGGGAATGAAGGGAGAAGGCGAGATGACCAAAACATATACAGCGGGACGGAAAAACAAAAAGATTAGCACATGATTAACAAGAGTTAATGAGAGGCAAAAGGTATTTTAACAAGATATTGTCAATTTTATACATTCCCGCACTGTTATTGAAATTATTTTTAAAATGGATAAATGCACATTCTAGAATATTCCTTTCAATTATATCTTTGTTTTTAACGAGCACTTAAAACTATCCCACTTGATACTATGATTACATCTATACATATGGTTAAACAATGCATTAGAATTGTTTGCTGTTCTACACGCATAAGTTTATCGTAAGCCTACTAATAATAACTTGTGTGCATTTTTATCCTGACCATCATCCCTCGACTAAATCTTCTATTTTCTCTTCTATGTTTGTTAGAGCATTGAGAGTTGTCAGTCCTGAATTTTTAGATTCTGAGTTATGCAATATCATGAATATTGGTACTAAATTATGTTATTCTATTTCATTTTTAGATAACTGCCTTAAGAAAGCCAAGAATAGGTATTATGATAGTGTAACTGTAAAGGAATTTGAGCGTAAAAATATCCATAGCCTACCTTACCATGTTAATTTTCAATATCTTCCGACTTAAAGCAATTGGTATCAATGTAGTCTTTAAGTATAATAATACTGTTAAATGACGCCTAATAAAGAATAGCCCGGATAATGTGGTTGATTGTGTGTATTCGATCGGATGTACACAATGCATTGTAACTCGGTATATACTGTATAGGCCAAACGGGTAAAACGTTAGATATTAGGGTAAAACAGCGTAAATATGCGTGTAGAACGGCAAATAATTCTAATGCATTGTTTAACCATATGTATAGAGGTAATCATAGTATCAAGTGGGACAGTTCTAAAGCGCTCGTTAAAAACAGATATATAATTGAAAGGAATATTCTAGAATATATATATATATATATATATATATATATATATATAAAATACCCTGGTGTTTAAATCCTTTTAACTCACCAGCAAGAAAGGTGAACTTTTCGGACAGTACTGATGCCTCGTACCTCCAAATCTGAACTATTATCAAATAGATTTGGTCTGATATTCCCAAATATAAACCCCTCAGAATTGTCACACTTAATGATCGTACAGTATAAAAGTTCTTGTGTAATCTCATCCGATTTGTTCCACACCTTATCTTTTCTCGTAGATTTTAATTTATTTTTATTCGGGCTACAAATTTTTTAAAATTCCTTTATTTCAATGTATCTTGCCTTTAGAGCAATGGTCTGGAACATACAACTTCGAAGACTCATTGTTATGGCTCTGAAATTATAAATATATATATATCAAGTACTTGACAGATAATTAAATTTTAAAAATATGAAACGAAACACGTATGAATATATAAAGTATATAAAGTTATTTAATTTTAGTTATAACTTTGACGATGTAACAGCGTTAAAATTTCAAAACCTCGTGAAACATTTTTAAATTTCGCCTACATTCCATATTATTCTTCTACTACTAATGCAAAAAAAAAAAAAAAAAAAAAAAAAAAAAAAACTTGGTTTAACTTTGCTTGTTCAAATTCTGTCAGCAACAGAGAGGAGGCTTTCAGAAGGTACTGTCGCCATCCAACTACTGACTGACTCTCTCTATATTTCTACCCAGATTCTTGCAAAATCTGTTTTTCGACTCTCCAAAAATTCGTTCATCATAAAAATGTGAAAACTTATCTAATTCATTTTTTCTCTTTCTTTTTTGGCACCAAGACAAACAACTTTACTACTACTACTTTCTCTTTTTTTTTCCATTCTGACGGCTCAGTTGCCGTCTCTTCTCATGATAAAGTTGAACTCTTCGTTCAAACTTTCTCCTCCACTTCAACCCTGGAAAATTCAGGCGCTGTTCCTCCATCTCCTCCCTCTGACTTAGTTATGTCTGAAATTAAAATCTCTCCCAAAAATGTTTTTTTCTGTCATATCTGGGCTCAACTTGAGGAAGGAATGCGGTCCTGATGGTGTCCCTCCTGTTGTTCTCGAGAACTGTGCTTCCGTGCTGATACCCTGCCCAGTCAAACTCTTTCGTCTTTGTCTTTCATCTGGTACTTTTCCTTCCTGCTGGAAGTTCGCTCTCATTCAGTCTTTTCAAAAGATGGGTGACTGCTCTCATCCCTTCATCTGTCGTCCAATTGCCCTTATCTTTCGCCTTTCTAAAGGTTTTAAATCTGACCTCTGATCTTTCTACTGTTTCTGATTGGGGCAGAGAAACCCTCGTGGTTTTCAGTGCCTCGAAAACCCAGTTCTTTCATCTGTCTACTCGTCACAATCTTCCAAACGACTATCCCCTTATCTTCAACAATACACAGTTCAATCCTTCATTTTCTCTTGACGTCCTATCTTCACTTGGTGTTTCTTTTTCTCGTGATCTTTCCTGGAAAGATCACATATACTCTTTCTAAAACAGCTTCTAAGAGGTTAGGTCTGTTGTACCGGCTCCACAGTTTTTTCACCCTCACTCAGTTGGTCTCTATACAGGGGCCTTGTCTTGGAGTACGTTTCTCACGTGTGGTGTGGGTCAACCCACGCATCTCTACTTGACCGGATGGAATCAAAGGGTTTTTGTCTCACCACTTCCTCCCTATTATTGTCTTTGATCCCTCTCTCTTTACTATCACTTATAATGGGCACTGCTCTTCTGAACTCTCTCTAACTGCATGTCTCCTCCTTTAAGGAGAGTATGCAGTACCAAACTTTCGACACATTCTTATCCCTTTTCTGTCCAACTCTCTAATGCAAATGTTAATCAGTGTTCTGAATTTCATCTACTCAACTAATCAACTCTGGAATAATTTTCGCCACTCCATCTCTCTCTATGACCCCCAATCTTTCAAAGTGTCCAACGTCTTGATTTCCTCTCTTCTTCTATTGTGTGTGTGTGATGTGGGGTGGGGCTTGCAGGCGTTCGCCCTTCGTCCCCTCCTCCCCGCTTTAAAAAAAAAAAATTAATCCTGTTTGCGTGCATGTGTCTATGCATCTCTGAAAGAAAATGTGTATTGCAAGATCTGCGATTCGGTTTTTGGACTAAAGCTAAAGTAGAAGCGATTATCAGAGCCTTTTCTTCGCGAATAGTTGATTCTTTGACTAATTCAATCAGGGTTTTGGGGACCTATCATAAAGTTTGTCTGGGATTTGTGGACTTTTAGCCGAGCGCAAGTTCAACATTCCACCTTTTCCCTTAATCTTCATATCTTTCCCCCTTTGGTGGTTTAATTTTTGTGTTTGATTCTTTCCTTCCTTCCTCCTGGCTTTCATTTTTTCTCCTTTCCTTTCCCGATCATTAACATTTGTTACAATGAATGATCCCTCTTTGTATGAAAAAGATTGGAGGTACAGCGAGGTTCTCTCTCCGAAAAAAATTTCTTCCTCGAGCGACCATTCACCCCTAAAAACCAGCCGTACGTCATCGCAATTATTCTCCACAGCTTCCGTGATATGCTATACGCTTCGCTTTTATCTTTAACTATCGTTTATTTTCTGTCTTTATTATACTTGCTGTACACTGTACATTCCTAAACCCTTCATAGTTTCTGTCTTTTACTATTGTTGATTGTCCCTGCAGCTCACCCTGTTTGCGTAACAAAAATTATATAGCCCACGTCGGGCTAACATCATGAAAAAGAAAAAAAAATAGTGTTTGTCATTTACCATTACTTATTCGGACTATAGTGGGTTTAATTTTCCTAGAAAAGTTCCTTGTTCCATGCACGGTCTGTGTATCATATATATATATATATATATATATATATATATATATATATTTAAGTTCGGGAAGAACCGATTCGCCTCTATTTAAAAGGGCATATCTCGGCGGAAAAAGTGAGAGGAAAGACAGAGGAAAAAGAAAGGGTGGAGGGGACAGTCGAAGTGGAAAAAGACCAAGGATGACAAGGACTGCAGGGTCGAGCCCCATCATCCTTGGGTGCTAGGGCCGGGAGGGCGCACGTGAAACCTCCAGGAACAAGCACGTACAAACGAGCACAAAGAGCACTCAAGAGCACGAGCTTAGAACCCCCTTGCGGGTGTGTGTATATATATATATATATATATATCGCCCGGTAGCTCATTCTTACGGTGCCGGGCTCTGGGCGGTGAAGTTCTGAGTTCGCTCCCAGCTGCTAGCATGGATGGGGTTGTCCGGCTACTCACCCTGTTTCTCCTTGGGTTCAGATGATCTTTCAAGCACACTCACCCCCCTGTATTGAGGAATGATCTTTCTGGATGTTACCGTTTTACCTTATAATCACACACACACACACACACACACACACACACACACACACACACACACACACAACCTAAACTGGTTGACATGTTTCTTCATCGTTTAAGATTTTATTGTACCTCGTTTGTAAATATGAACGAAGTTCGTCGAGTCCGGCGACAAACAAATTACCGCAATTTTCCGCCGAGGATAACGTTACGTTAATTTTAACTTTGTTGTTCCTGATAACTTAACTGAAATGCTTAGTGTTTTTTATAAACATTAGGTATTACTTTTGTTGTACCGTTAAGATTTGTTCACGTTCAGTGTCACGGCGCAACCAAGCAAGTACACTCCTCCAACAAGGCGTTTTAATAGTTAATATTTGGACGAAACCGCATCTTGGTTCTACTGGACTGAAATGTAGTTGTTGTTGTTGTTGTTTTGTGGGGTCAAGATTTAAGGATTGTTCAAAGTCCTTACTCTCCCTGTATTAGTATTCAGAAGATTTTAAGGTAGTATATAGCGATCCGTCAACAATTTGTTTTCTATAAGGTAGGTATAAAGGTATTGTCCTATTCCGTTCAACGTTTTGCATCTCACGTCGTTCCAGGCAAGATATTTTGGCCTAAAAGCGTATATGAAGTTGTACAGACTCAAAACAAAATGCATACTAATTGATAAAGTTTAAAAAACGGTTATAACTGAACATTATTGTTGTTGAACTTCAGGTTGACTTTTTTTTCTATGCTTGTCTTTTGATAGCCGGGAATATTGATACGTTCTATGAAGCATTACCGTATTTTAGGAATACTTGAAGTAAAATTTAAATGTGGTGGAAAACTTTGCGGATAAAGATAGCAGCGCCGTATCCCGTTTGATCAGCGAGGTTAATGAGCTGCTGCACTATTGCAAGTCAGAAGCGGGGAATCCATTTTGATAAGTTCTCCTTCCTTCCTTCCTCTTTCTCTTTCCTCCTTCCGTTTTTACTTTATCTTCTTTCTTTCCTTCTCCTCCCTTTCTTCCTAGCCCGATTGATTTGTAACGTATTTCACTTGAAATGTTGTATACATTTCGGAGCATACATAATTTCAGTTTTTAAATTTCTTTCGTGTTGTAAGGACAGGACTTGTTCATTTAAAGCGGACTAGACGCTAATCAAAATATTAAAATTTTGATTAGCGTAAGGGCGTAAGACTCGTAAGATTAATAGTGCCATCAAAAGAGTAAAGGGAACGATGTTACATTTATTATTACTACGTTGTACAGGTCAGTTATACACTATTATGAATTCACTTTTTACAGTTAACACTAATAGAAAAATAAAATAAAAATAGGAAATTAATTAATAAATGTTTTAGAAAATTAATGTTTTCAAATAAAGTCGAGTGGATTAGTAGCGCACTTGTTTCTGAAATGGTAATGGGAAAGTTGCTCGTCAGTTTTTTGTCAATAGTTGTATTGTGCGAGTTGTAGAGTCAGAAGTCCTAGTGGAAGTAGTTTTCCCGTTTCGTTTTCAGCATTGATACAACAAAAAATATGACTACACGCAAATATGTGGATGAAAATGGTAATAACACCTTTAAAGATTTTTCCCACAGAAAAGGATAATGATATTTGTGACCAAGAATGCGGGATAAGATTTACTTCGATAAATGAACTGAAGTGTAGAATTACAAAACTCGATGACCTTGTCCTCTTTTGTTGGCGTCAATTTGTTCAAAGTTGGTGGTGTGAACGAGTGTTCGATCCACGAGCTGTTGGCACGCGTATCTTTAGTATTAGGGAAGTTATCCTCGAATTTGCTACCAGTGTGATAAAACTACACTGAATCTTCTCGTTGAAATTTAAATTTATATCACTTATTTGCTGCGAGTACTCGGAGGAACATGTCAGGTATATTGAGTCTATTCTTTAAGATCGCGCACCAAGAGAGTTTTTTTTGTTTTTTTAAAGCTTTGACCAAAATTTTATAACAAACGTTCGCCGAGGTAGGCCAGTTAAAATTATTCATTGAAATCATAGTTTTTCCAGTAACTGAACGGCATTTTTGGTCGGGGACACTAGCACCGGACCTCCCAGTTTAGCTGCCCAGTCATTGTCGTCAAAAAAAGTTTTCCTAATGACGACGACTTGTCCTTCAGGAATATTTTAACTTCAACCCTTAATTAGAAAAGGTGAATATGATTTTCTCGCGTGAAAGCCAACCAACGTGTTGTAATAAGGACACCCTATTTGATTTCACCTCTTTGCAACCACTTAAAAAAAAAAAATGTCTAGGTATTCCCCCTGCTTACTTCATCTGAACAAACGTGAACGCAAAATCTCCAATGCAGCCCTTTTTTAACTACGAAATCATTATCAGTGAAAATATTCTCGAGTTTTTAATTCTAAGCGGCACAGTAGCTGTTCTGTCAGATTCTTCTCGCTGTAATCAGTAAATCGGAAATACACTAAGCCTGGTTGGAGATATCTGTCGATTCACCCAATTGTGGTGCGTATCATCAAGAACCAAGACAATTCAATTTTCTCTCTAACTTTTTCGTGCCAGAAGTATACTTAAATGTTTGAGAAATTTGGTACAAAAATTATCTCTAAATTAGTATTTCATAGGGGCGAAGATATCACGCAAATTAGTGTTCACATATGTTGCCACACGGTATGAAATAGTTAACTGTTCCGCAATATCCTTAGTCAAGATATCATTCTTCCCGTTGATAGTGTTATTTAACATGTATGGCTACTTGGTTTATTTTGCTTAAAGCGGAACGAGAAGTTCACTGCACACATCCCCAGCTAAATCAAATTCTTCCACATTTGTGTAAGGTTTTCCTTACACAAATCAAGAAAGCTTTAAGGTGCGAGCTTTATATGTTGACGTATCTCGTAATGACCTCTTCCTCAATTCATCGTTCTTTCTAAAATCAACAGATGTTTCTGTGCTCCTTATGTTTATTTTCTAAATGTTGAACGAATTTTGCTGGTTTCAAAGCGTCATTTCGTAACACTTTACCGCTTTAGTTCACCATTTACATGAGAGTGCATATTTGACGATAGTTGGAGGGTTGAGTGCAGGCACCTTTCTTTGGGACAGATTGAATGAGAGCAAACTTCCCAGCAGGAAAGAAAAGTACCAGATGAAAGACAAAGACGAAAGAGTTTTCCTAGGCAGGTTGTCAGCAGAGAAGTACAGTTCTTGAGAACAACGGGTGGGGACCCCATCAGAATCTTACGCCTTCTTAACGCAAGTGTTAATCGGTATTCTCAATCTTTCATCTACTAAACTGGTCAGTTGGAACAACCTTCCTCAATCCATCTTTCTCCCATCTATGACTTCGAATCTTTCAAACGCAGTCTCTCCAGGCATCTTGAAAACTCTGGACCTTCATTTCGGCTTTCTCCTTTTCCTTCTATGGATGGGGAGGCATTTTTGCGGGCGTTCGCCCTTAGCCCCTCCTTCCTGTGTTAAAAAAAAAAAATTTATGTAACAAGCATCATAACTTTTTTGTCGTTTCTTGATATCCTTCTTTTCTTTTAGCACTGAAGATGCATCTGCAAACTTGTCACAACTTTCGTTTATAATTTATTTTGAATCAAGGTTGATGAAATGTTTGTACGCAGACAAAATAGTTGAAGTTCCTTCTTCGCTTATTTTAACATCGGCGCATTCAAACAGTTACAAAACAGTACTACCGTCAGTCCATCCGTCCCGTCCCCGACGTTTCGGATCTTACCTAAGATCCTTCCTCAAATACATCAATCTTGGACGATCGAACGTTAATGTGGCCGAGAAAGGAGACAAGAAAGAAGAGAATACAACTATAGTCAAAAGTTTGCCATAACTTTTTTTTCTTTGAGAGAAGTATCAACAGAAATGACCTATGAACATCTTTGCTGTATTTTGAGTACTGATAATGAATTTAGTAACACTTTTCAGGGTTTGTGAACTTCTTTAGAAAGATTTGATATACTGTAATTGTCATTTGCTATATTAGATTTAATGTCATTATTTTGTCATTCTTGGTAGTTTCTCGATAAGTGCATTTAATCTACAAAATGGTATGAAATTCAATACATCAACGGCACATTATTACTCAAAGCAGCATGCAAGTTTCATTTGACTTTATCAGGCAAAAAAAAAAAAAAAAATACAAAATTCTGGGGCGGCGCAAATCTTTTCAATTTAAATTTCAAAATCAGACGATGGAGAATTTTTTTTACTTCCCGCGTAGTCAAATGAAGACAAATGAAACCTAATGCTGCTTTTGAGTAATGCTGTGCTGTTCATATATTAAATTTCATACCACTTTGTAGTTTAAATATACTTAACCAGGAAACTGCCAAAAATGAACAATTATGACATACTAAATCGAATATAGGAAATTCTAATTGCACCAAATTTTTCTGAGGAAGTTCACAAATCTGGACGAGTGTTACTAAATTCATTATCAGCACTCAAAATATATCATTGATGTTTAGGTAATTTCTGTTAATACCTTTTTCATTCCAAAAAGTTTTAAGGTTTTTCAACTCTTGGCCGCTAGAAGAATAGGAGGGAAAGTAGCAGAAAAAGAAGAGAATAAATTAGAGCGTAAAAAGACGACGACAGATGCCCGGGCTCAACCAGGTGCGTGCATCGTGAAGAGCAAGATCTCCTTCGCAGTTTGGGAGCTGTGAGTGCCGAGAAGCTGCTTCCCCAATTAGCAGATCAACAGGCCCCTAAAAAGTGCCGACAGATGCCAACGTCGTAAACGCTGACGCCTTGCAGAACGGAAGAGAAAAATTATTTACCTCTAGCAATGTCACACGTCAAAAAGAATTTAAAAAGACAGATTAGAAGATCAGAAGGCAAAGTTGTCAGCCACTCTCCTCTACCTCCATCAGACTTCGACGCCATCCGCCGATCTCGAAGTACCTCTCCAGTGAACGAACTACTAAGCCACTTCAAAAGGTGAAAAAATCATAATAAAGTACTTCTCCAGTTAATGAGTCTTGCTCACCTCTACGTGATTACCTTGTTTGTTGGCAGTGAAACAGGCACGGAGATTCATGTCCTTCCTGGACCCTGGACCCCATGACCCGGGGAGAGGCGTTCGGATACTCAAACGCCTCCCTCGGCATGCATTCTTCGTACGTCTTGCATTAATATTTATGGGCAGCAACTATGGGTTAATTATAAAAAGGCTCCTGCAGAATCCTCAATATGCTTTACAACACATCCTATAGACTGCTCAGCCTCTTAAATGTTCGCTAACCGCAACGTTCCGAGCCTCCCTGAAGTAACAAGACGCGCTCTAATGTGAAGTATAATGCGAAGAATTGAAAACTTGACAATCCAATTATCCAAGCCTATTCATTAAGCTATTCATCAGTCTTTCTTTGTCTTCTAGACTATGGACCTCTTTGTATAAAAGTGTTTATTTTTAGCTCCACTAAACTCCTTCATTAGCCAGGAGTTACATGTAATTTTAATTTTTAGCGAGTTGTTATTACTAATTCTATTATTTCTCGTTCCTTTACGTGTATTATTGTTATTTCTTTATTACGGTAGTCCTTTTTTGCGTTTGTTTTTTAAATTTATTGTTTAAAATAACACTGGTCAGCAAGTTTTTTGGTTCGTGAATCGTATTGGGTGTTTCTTACTAATTGAAGCATGCTGATTACAAATCTGACCTTAGTTTTGCTGTATCACATCTAGTTTTCAAGATATCGATTATACCTAGATAATGGCAAGTTGAATAGTAGTATGATGGCAGACTTTTACTGGATGCTGCAGCGTGACACATCTATCAAATACAAACGGAAATCCAAGAGCGGATTACTATAGCTCGCTTTTAATAACTATTGCTTTCAATTCATGTACTCTCTGCATTAGTTTGCCTTTTAGTTTCAGCTTTTGCTTATCGAATTTACACAAATACAACGCTGATTATGTAAAATAATGTTTTGAAATTTTCTCAAAAACTAGACGTAAAAGAGTAAAACTAAGTTTAGTTTGAAACTCAACATGCTTCAATTGACTAAATAGTTATTTTTGTTTCTGAACCAGATGAAAAGTTGAAATTTGTGGACCAGTGTAATTAGTTGTACCATACTGTTGATTACCTTGATGGATGGGATGGATGGGGATCTATCTCCTGGCAATAAACATTGTTATTGTCATTATCATACTGTATATATGTTTGCCTTGCAGGGTTGCCACTAGGGCTTTAAAAGGGCTTTAATTGATCATGTGAGCTTTAAAAGGGCTTTATTTAGATTTTACTGTTAAGTGTAACATTAAATTTGGAAATACTATGCATTTTATTATTCTATTTACAGTGTTTAGTATGAGAAATAAGTTGTGGTTACAATAGGCCTATGATCAGTAATTCTATTGTCACGTTGTCTCTAGGAGACATGGGGTCATTACAAGGTTTATCATTATCATTACCATTACAGCATTTTTGTTTCATTATCATTACATTATCATTACAAGCCCCTTCATTATCATTGTAATGATCATTACAATACTGAATATACTGAATAAGCGCTCCACCGGTGCACTGGAGGCAGGGATGCAAAGATGCTTGGCAGCAAGAACAGATACGTCAGGATACAGATGTGCATTGTCCCTCCACCATGTCAGGGGATTGCAGTCCTCATCAATGCAGGGCTGGTCAAGGTAGCTGTCCACCTGGCTGACAATAGGGTTCTGAGAAGCTGTAGAGGGAGCTGGAGCAGCCATAAAATTGAAGAGCTTGCACCGCTTTGGTGCTGGCTGGGTCTGGGAGGAATCAGAAGCCGCATATACAGGGTGGGCGGAAAGTAGCTCCCTATTTTGGATTGGTAAAAAAATACGTATATTATCCATTTATTTCAGAAGAAATAATATGAAAAGGTAGGCATACATGGTAGGTTTTCTCTAAAATTCAATGTGGGCTCCAACTCTTTCCACCAGCTTCTGGAGCCGCCCAGGAATGGCGTCCACTGACTTTAGCAGGAACTCCGGCGGGATGGAGGACATGACTTCCCGAATTCGGTCCTCCAGTTCTTCCAATGTCCTCGGTTTGGTGCGGTAGACTTCTTCCTTTACCCACCCCCAAAGAAAGAAGTCGCACGGTGTCAAGTCGGGGCTCCTGGCTGGCCATTGTTGTCCGTGAGTGGCTGGATGCCCACTTCCCTGGGCGTTGGATGGGTCGTCGTGGTCCACATCAGTGGCCAGCCAGGAGCCCCGACTTGACACCGTGCGACTTCTTTCTTTGGGGGTGGGTAAAGGAAGAAGTCTACCGCACCAAACCGAGGACATTGGAAGAACTGGAGGACCGAATTCGGGAAGTCATGTCCTCCATCCCGCCGGAGTTCCTGCTAAAGTCAGTGGACGCCATTCCTGGGCGGCTCCAGAAGCTGGTGGAAAGAGTTGGAGCCCACATTGAATTTTAGAGAAAACCTACCATGTATGCCTACCTTTTCATATTATTTCTTCTGAAATAAATGGATAATATACGTATTTTTTTACCAATCCAAAATAGGGAGCTACTTTCCGCCCACCCTGTATATATATATATATTGAAATTACACTAATGAAAATGTAATGATTCATCACAGACCTTTCATTACCATTACCATTATCATTACCATTATTGCCTCGAAATTTCTTTCATTATCATTAATTACCATTACAATGTTAATGACCCCATGTCTGGTCTCTAGATTCAAAATTTTGAAATTAAAGTTATACGATGACAATGTGGATCATTGCATTTGTAATTAATTTTGAAATAATTAAATTTTTTATCTAAAGAGTATAAGGAATAAGTTAGCTTCAATTTCATCTGGCCTGTTAGTAGGGGTTTATAAAAAATATAAAAAAATGATGCAATATATTGATATTTTTGCATATATACACGTTTTAATATAGGTATATATTGAATGAAACTTGGGCTTTAAAAAGCTTTATTTTTGTGAGAATTTTGGCTTTATTTAAAAATTTTAGAGTGGCAACCCTGTTGTATTGTCACTACGTGTATTTTTTTTTCTTCTTTTTGTAGTCTTAGCTGTGGGTAATTTTTATTAATACTTGTTTTAATGTCTTATTTTTATTTCTCTCTTTTAGTCATAGTTTTTAGTGTTATAAGTTTATTATTGTTTGATTTATCTTATCGTTTATTACCTTTAAGAATATTGTACTATTTTATGGGATTTGTATCCTGCCAACAAAGCTTATTATCATTATCGTATGTGTACGTATATATAATTTTAAAAAATCTCATTTCCCAAGTATTAGGGGTGAGAATGCAGAAAACAACTCGGATGTAATGTACAGAAGTTAGTAAAAAGGAGAAAAGGTAGAAAGCGTACACATTCATTCACACAGTCGTCCTGGTGGACCAACGCCCCCACGTGACAAAATTCTACCCTGCAACGCTTCATACACCGTGCGTGGTGGCGCCTCCAGGCCTTGTCAAAAACTTGTGTACTTCCAACAAACCACCTCCATTCCAATCGACTTTCAGCCACTTCTCGTGCATCACCCAGATCAAGTCTATGCTTACTCAATCATTCACAATATCCACATCCATCTCGGCACTCCTCTTTTCCTTCTACCTTCGCAAATATTCTTATACATTCTTTTTACAACTATCATCATCATCCATTCTTTTTACAACTCTATCATCATCCATTCTTTCAACATTTCCACACCACCTCAACACACTTTCTTCAATTTTCACATCCACTGACTTCTGAACACCACATCTTTCCAGAACCACATTATTTCTTACTCTATCAATCTGACGCACACAGCACTTCTCAGGTTATCCATCTCAACCGCTCTTACTCTCGACTGTTCCCTTTCATGCCATATCAGTGTTTCTCATCCATAAAGAAGTGTGGATACGAACACACCTTCATGTAAACATCTCACAGCATCTCTGTCCAGTCTCCGCTTTTTCACAACTGCTTTCAGTGCACCCGCCACCTTTCTTCGTTTATTCTCGTGCTGTTAACTTCATCCGCACTCGATTTTCTTTTGTTCAGTACACATCCCAGATACTTAAAGGCTCTACTACCTCTAATGTTTCACCATTCACCATCGCATGACAGGCTGTATTTCCCCTCTCTCGCCACAACTTGCTCGCAACTCGCTCTTACCTACATTCACTTTCAACACTTTTCTCGCACACCGCCACAAAACTCTTTGCAACCTCTTGCATATCACATTCATTCTGGGCAAACAGCACATCATCGGCATACAACAGGTTCAACAGCCCCCCCCCACCTGTTCTCATCATACCCCAAATTCAATCCTCTTTCTAGCTGTCGCACTTCCACTTCTCATCACACCATCCATAAACAGATTGAACAGCCATGGAGACATAACACAACAACCTTGACGTACACCAACACTTGTATCAAATCAGTCACTCGGTTCTTTATTTACGCTCACACACGCATTACTTGCATCATAGAAACTTCACCGCATTCATGTGTCTACCGTCAATCCCATACATAATCAAGCCCTGCCATAGTGCTTCTCTATTCACTCTTATCATACGTACGCTTTCGCAAGATCCATAAAAGCCGTGTATACCTCGCAATCCCTTTCACATGCTTTCTCAATCACTTGTCTCATTGCAAACACTTGATCTACACAGCCTCTTCCACCTCGGAACCCCCCTTGCTCATCGCTCACCAAATATTGTTTAATACCACGAACTCGTTCCATCACTATCGAACCACATACCTTCCCACTACACTCAACAGACTTATACCTCCGTAATTCTTACATTTATTCATTCATTCCACATTTCATTTTGTGCAACGGAACAATTATTACTTTCTCGTCTTCAAGCACATTCCCATTTGCCCATGCACTGTGACATATGCACCGCAACCAATCCAACCCTTTCAATCCTCCATACTTAATCATTTCCTCGTACATTTCACCCACACCCGCGAACCGCCGCTTTCACTTCACCCATGTTATCAGGCATTCTGTCACGTGTCCTCCTCGCACCGCCAAATCCCACCATATTTATATTTGCACTCCTCTCATCAATTGTACCCATCAAATCCTGGAAATATTCCGTTCATCCGCATCCGCTGTGAGCATTCTTCCATTTTCATCCATTATTCTCAAACTTACATTTCATATCTGCACTTTTTTCCAGAGCAACTTTATATTCTC
This sequence comes from Bathynomus jamesi, assembly GCA_023014485.1. Lineage (NCBI taxonomy): Eukaryota > Metazoa > Arthropoda > Malacostraca > Isopoda > Cirolanidae > Bathynomus > Bathynomus jamesi. The sequence continues at coordinate 1,342,713 of JAJOZX010000466.1, read as the reverse complement.
TACATAATTCGCATTCATCTTCCTTCCACACTCATTAATTACTCCCTGTTTCTTCTGCCTCACTAGTCTCTTCACACTTCTCTCGCTCTCTTCATGCATCCTCTTCTTCGACTTTCTTCTCCATTACAATTACCCTGCACACGCAACATCCATTTTCTCCCTTTATCCTCAACCATTGGTGCAGTCTCGGCATCCCACCACGTTGTTACCCTCTTCGCACCTGTTTTTGCAACTCTACACACACTCGTTGCATTCCTAATCAGACATTCCTGGTACACATTCCATATCTCATTCATATCCATTTGTTCTGCAGCTTGTACACTCGATTCACCATTTACTCTTACTACGCTCATCCGTTACCTCCCTCACCATTAACTCTTCCACTCTAATTCTTTCGTGGCCCACATTTTTTCCATTCACTCTCTTCCACCTCACTTTACACGGGACAGTCATATGGTGGCAGAGAGACCCCCACTCATACTTCGCACTACACGTGTCACATACTTCTTTCAGCATGCTTCTTTTCACGAACACGCAATCTCTTCGACTTCTCTCAACAAGTATATCATTTGTTATATACCAGGCGTACTTATATGCTCACATATGTTCAAAAAAGGAATTTGTTATACCTACACCCATTATCATTCATTCCTGGTACACCATGCTTTCCCAACACCTTATCCTCCGGATAAGGTGTTGGGGAAACATCTTTCCTATCACAAATATTTTGTAACATTCAGGTACCCTTCCAATCATACACTATCAGGCTGTCTCCAGAAACTTCTCTCATCCTCACACTTATATTATCACACGTCGCATATCAAAGCACTACCGCCGATTTCATCCTCACGAACTTAAATTTCACACACACACAATCCGGGAACTGGCGCATGAGAAATCTTTCATCGCTTCATACCATACATCATTCATCAACAGGCACACACCTCTTGCTCACACCCAGCCTCACACATTTAAGCCCCCCCCCCATTCACAAACTCCACCTCCTTTCATCTTTGTTTCACACAACCCCAGAACATCAAATCTTCCACCCTAAAACACCATCACCACTTTTGCTCATCATTTATCTCCCTTACATTCCACACACCCACACGTGCCTGACTGCAATTACGAGGCTGTTCTTGCTCTTTCTGGAGAGATAAAAGGAAGGATGGGTCCCCAGCCCAATCCTTCCCCTTCCGTATCACAGGAGATGCAGAACTAGTTTTCATTTTAAGTCTGAAGTGAAATTACACTTCGTTAAATGTTGATCTCCGACAGTTAACCAAACACGTGTGTTTATTTTTGCTTTTTGGAACAGTTTCGTTATTTGTGTGTATTCGTTGTTATAAAACCACCGCAAACTTACGATTCAATTTCGGATTTTTTGGTGGTTTCATATGAGTATATTTACGAAATTCGTCACTGTAGGGTTGGCTTATTCGGAGCGCTTGCTTGCGCTAACCATTATGAACCACTGATGAATTGCTCCCATGATTTTCTTTAATAGGATAAATAAATGGCAAAATTATTTCAAGTTTGTAGATTAGTTTTACGTAGCGTTACGTCTCATACTGTATTTTGTGCTTTACTGAGAGTGTCTGGCTACACATGGTGAAAGTACTCTTCTGTAATGTTTTTAGTGTCTTATTCTAATTTTCCTAAAATTTACTCTTCCTGCTTTTTTTCTGAATTTTTACGCATGACATCAGTAGAAACTGAATTTTTTTTTCTTGTGAACTACTACTGCTATTACTTTTCACATCTTTTTCTTCCTCTCTCCTGGACTAACCTATATATATATATATATATAGGTTCTAGCTGACAATTCCCATTGCAATGAATTCACTCGTGTAAACCCAATTTGATTATGACGTACAAACTGAATGTTAGCCAAAATAATGTTTGTTAATGATTAATCGTATTTGAAGTACAGTAAAATTCCGCTTCACCGACTTTCCGCTTCACCGACTTTCCGCTTCACCGACTTTCCGCTTCACCGACTGCCCGATACCCCGACTTTTCTATCTGAAACATTAAAATCTGTTTGGAGCAACGTTATTGTGACGTTTGGATCAAAACAAATGACGTTGAAGACAATAGATGCTCATTGTTTGGTCGGTCGGAACAGCTACACAAGGCGATCCATTGGCGTCCATTAGTGTTTTGTTTTACGAGCTTTCAAAAAAGATTAGTGCATAAACTTATGTTTCTAATACTTTTACAATGTTATTCTTAACGTATGTTAGCCATATGATCTGAAAGCCCGTTAAACTATCTTTTCCGATCCACTGACCACTCCGACCGCCCAATCAAGTCGGTATAGCGAACTTTTACTGTACCTTTATATTGTTAAATGAAAATTGGTAAATATCAGCAGGTATGAAGTAGCATAACTATGATCAATGAGCAGACAAAGTACGAATTGTATAAGATTGGGACATATAAAATGCGAATGTTTAAGGTAGATATTGTACCACTTTTAAAATTGCATAAAACCAGCAGCATTTTATATACGACTTCAATTTGATATGCAATATGTATTACGAATTTTCCTTTGAAACTCAGTAGCTTATTTTACCTTTTTTTTTTTTTCTGTCATTTACTCGTTGCAAAATTGTTTAATAATATACAGTATATATCGAATCATAGTACATAAAAGTATATTGATTTTACACTTCTTTTGTTTAGTTATAATGTTGGGTTCGTCATGTTTTGTTTTCTTCTTCCCCAGGCCCGATGAGTTCGGAGACGCAATTCTTGCTGCGGGAGTCGGCAGGAGACACCAGAATTCATCAGCTTCAATTGCAAGAAGGAAAGCATTGGCTGCTGAGGTTCTCCTCTCACGTCCTCTCACCTCACTTAACGAAGACATTTCTGATTTGCCAATCAGTGATTCCAACGTGAGCAGCGTAGGCGACTTTTTGGATAACATTATACAGAGTCAAAGTCAACTCCATAAAAACCTTAAACTGAACAGCAAAGATACAAATAAAAATAATGGGAAAGGTATCCTTCCACAAATGAATAGTGAGAATCACGCTAAACAGACGGGAATGGGACCAGATTCACCACCGAGAGATGGAGGTAATAACAGCAATAATCGATCTTCCTCTAAAGAACAAGCAAATACGCAGCAGCATTTATACAGCTCCAATTCATCGTCGAGAGTTCCTGATGCTTATTCGGGTAATTTTTCATTTGCAAGGAGTCCCACGAATGGAGACCCAACGGGATCTAAGGCGTACTCCTCGTATCTGAGAGAACACAGCCACCCCGATGACACGAGTGTCCCTGAAACTTCAAGTAAAGGTGTTAAACAAAAAGTGAGGAAAGAGGACAAGAAGAAGAATATTGAAGACGAGGACATTAACCTCTATAGTGACATTGAACCGGAAGTCCCTGAAGGAAATGATGATGACGACGACGACTCAGAAAATGAAGACAATGAAGGAGAAAATGATCCAGAACTTAATCCTAAAGCGCAGGAACAACATGAAGAAAATGACTCTCCCTTGAGTGGTGATGAACTTGTTATTGATGATAGCGTTAGGCACGAAGCTAAAGAAAAGGCAAGTACGACTGCCACAGCAAAACTTGATGTGTCTGGAAGTACCAACAGCGAAAATGAAGTTGGGAGTAGCAATTTGCCAGGATTAAATGATTTTGAACTGGAAGCGGTTTCTGATACAGATACTCATGAAATGGATAAATCAATGAATAGCAGTATCTCGCTCTCGGATAGTAACACGGGAGACCCAGAGGTAACTAGTAGCACTAATGAACTAAATTTGAATGAGATTGTGACACACAAACCACCACCTCAGAGAGTGGTCCAAACGTACAACCGACCCATACATAACAGGTTTTCGTCTGTGAATCCCCCAATGGGAATGGGGCTGGAAGGACTGGAAACAGAGACCATTTCTGACAACGAAGAAATGTGTTTCGATGACAATTACGGTAATGAGGATGACAACATTGAAGAAGGAGAAATACCCAGTGAAAATCCTCCCCGTGCCCTCCCTGCTAATAGACCTAAAATCAACATTCAACTGCGAAGAGTGATTGAAGTGTCATCCCCAAACAAGGAATTTGATGGCGAATGTGAAGAGGGAGAAATAATAGATGAAACTGCAGCAAAGAAGGAGAAGAAACGGGAAAAGGCAAAAAGGGAAGTAGATGAAGTAGTGAACCCGCAGTCAGATGAGCCAAAAGAAGATGGAGACAAGGAAAATATTAATCCAGACCCTAATACCAGTCTGACGTTACTCTCGGAACCTGATTTAAGTTCTCCCGAAAAATTAAGTTCTCCAGATAAGTCCTCAAAAGTAAAGGAAAGAAAAGAAAAGGAGAAGTTTAAAGAAAAGGAAAAAGATAAAGAAAAACCGAAGGATAAACCAAAAGAGAAAGACATTGCTTTCAAGAAGGTCTCAAGAAACACGAAAGTGAGGAACTACAGAGACAATGACAAAGATAATAGGAACAGGAGGAGAGGTAGTAGAGAGAGATCTTATAGCAGGGAGAGAGCCCATAGCAGGGAGAGAGCCCATAGCAGGGAGAGGGCCCACAGCAGAGAGAGAGCCCACAGCAGAGACAGGGCCCACAGCAGAGAGAGGGCACCCAGCAGGGAGAGAGGGCATAGTAAAGAGAGAGTTCGGAACAGAGAGAGAAACCGGGAGGGTGCCCGGAGTGTGGACAGGTACAGAAGTCACTCCGGAAGGCGGAGAGAGAGAGAACGTGACAGGGATAGGAAGAAGGAACCGAAACGGAAGGAGATGGAACGATACAGCGTGAGACAGATGATCAACAAGAAAGAAGAGGAACGGAAAAAGAAAGATGAGTTCGGAAGAGACGTTTCCTTGAGGGAAGTGCGACCATCGAGATCAAGGTCAAGGTCACACTCGAAAGGCAGAGGTCGGAGAAGGAGTGTTTCAAGGTCGAAGAAAAGGTCAGGGTCAAATAGAAATAGATCAGGAAGGGCTAAAAAAAGCTTTTCAAGGTCGCGGTCTAAATCACGTACTTTCGGAAGGTCAAGAAGGAAAAGGAGGAGCTATTCTTCCTCATCCTCCTCTTCCTCTTCCTCATCCACATCCTCCTCTTCCTCTTATACGTCATCCAGTTCTTCATCGCGGTCTCGTTCGAGGTCGCGGAGGAGCAGAGAGAGAAAGCGAAGAAGCAAGAGCAGGAGTAAGTCTCTGGTGAAGAAGAAAGTGGAAAAGAAGAAACCGGTGTTGAAACCGAAGGAGAAGCTGAAGAAGGTTGTGGTTCCTCCGCAGAAGAAAAAGGAAGAGAAAAAGAAAGAAAAGAGGAAGGAAAAAGAAGAAGAAGTGAGGCCTGAAAAGCAGAAGAAGAAGAGGAGGAGAGACAAGACTCCTCTACAGAGCAAGGAGGTATACCAAGCTGGAGGAAGTATCATGGTGAGTGTGAACTTCTCCAGGAACACTGCCAAGGAAAACAAAGACCCGAAGAAGAAGAAGGACAAAGATGTCAAAATGGAGGAATCAAAGAGGAGAAAGAAGCACTCGGCTGACAAAGGTGCTGCCAGTCCTTTCCATACGTGGTCACCGAGGGCTCCATCCGTATCCCCAGGGGGTAAGCACACCCCGCTTCAAGATGAACCAATGTGGTCCCCAGATAACCTTCATCACCCAGCCAGAACCACAGAGACAGTGAAGAGTCCCGAAGTAATAGATTTGGATGTAATCATGGTAACCCCTCCGCCGCAGGAACCCATTTTGATTTCGGATTCTGAGGACGAAGGCATCACTCGATTGCCACCCGATCTAGGCGTGCAGCAGATGTCTCCCATTTCTAGGAACCAGGGGCCAAAGACGCCCCCAGAACCAGGAGTTAAATTTACACTCTCCACCAAGCAAGTCCTGAAACCTATTACAAATCCCCTTCGCGATGAGGAGGAAGAAGACCGTTCTGTCCCAGTGCCTTCCAGAGGTCCAAATACACCTCCTGGGCCTCCTCCAGAATCTGACGAATCAGTAGGTCGACCAAAATCTCCCGTCAGGAGAATTCCTCGGTCCCCTGTAGGTACTCCGCCCGCATCTTCTCCTGAGCCAGATGTTTACGACCCATTCGAACCCACAAAATCCCCCTCCCCTCCAACAAGATCTCCCCAACAGGAAGCAAGAGTGAGCAGCAGTGACCAAACTGACCAAAACCTCATCAAATCACCCACAGACCCCTCACCCTCAAAGGTTGCGCCTTCTCCCCCACCTCCCCCACTACCTGCTGACCCCCCTCAAAAGGAAGAGAGACCACCAGAACCCCAGAAGCCTCCAGAGGACGAGGCTTCGAGCACCGCAGTGCCATCCTCCGTACCCATTGCTGTCCCCACTTCTGCCGCTCCCCCTTCTGTACCTCATTCTGTGGCCCCATCGAGCCAAGTGGTGACATCATTGCCGGGGGTTGTGTCCCTTTCTTCCGCCGCTCTCACACTGCCCCCAGTGTCGAACCCCACCAACTCTCAGCCCCTGAATCCTATGCAGCAGATCTTCGCTGGACTTCCAGCTAATGTGGCTAATATCCTTTATCCCGCCGCATTGGCCGCGGCTGCCTTGAGAGGTGCCACGAATACTCTTCTTCGGCCCCCTGTAAGTCAACCCATGGTTCCACCTGACTTCTCTCGGCCTCCACCCCCAACAGCTGGCATTTTAAGTCGCCCACCCCCCACATCCATCTCTCCCTTGAAGGGAGATAAGGGAAAAGTTACCCAAAATGGGCAGAATGTGACAGACGTTGTTGACATGGATCTGGGATCACCTACCTCCCCGGACAGTTCTGACGTCAGTGATATGTTCGAGCCCCCATCGCCCCATGCCACATTGGCAACGGATAAAACAAGCCCTAGGAAACCCAGACCTAGCGGGAACCAGAAAACATCCCCAATTAAAACAACTAAACATCTGGATAAGTTTGATGCATTATTTGGATCAGGAGCGGACTCGAGACCATCTAAGATGAGCCACAAATCAAAGGGAAACCTCATTATTAAGATGTCCAAACTTAAAAATTTAGGTGAGTTTTATCCGTTTAAAAGTTCTTGTGAAATTCATCTGAGTAAAAACTACTGCAAGTTTAGTATTGAAAGTTAATCTCAGAATTGTTCAGGAACTTGTGTCCAAAGAGTAAATTACGAACACCTCGTCTTAAAAAAAAAAATGGCCCAGATAAGCATAAATATTATCCTTTACTTTACTTACTATAAATATTCATTGCATAATACTTTTCAATATAGAAGGCTTTAAAAACTGAATTACCCATTATTGAAATACTCGTAAGATGTCAAACAACACTTTTCGACTTAAAACTATCTCAGCATTGAAGTGAACAAAGTTTCTCCGCCACTCCACTGAAAACTTCCTACGGGCCATTAACAGAACTCTCAACCCATTTATGATATGGTTGTTTAATAGTTTTGTTAATGCCCCGCAGGAAGTTTCCAGTGGAATGGCACTTGTTCACTTCACTGCTGAGATAGTTTCAAGTCGATAAGTTGTTGTTTGACATCTTAAGAGTATTTCAATAATGGGTAATTCAGTTTTTAAAAGCCTTTTATATTGAAAAGTATTATGCAATGAATATTTATAGTAAGTAAAGTAAAGGATAATATTTATGCTTATCAGGGCCTTTTTTTTTTTAAGACGATGTGTTCGTAATTTACTCTTGTGTTTAAATTTATTCAGATCTCGCTTTTAACAAGAATTTCACATATTTTTATCTCAAAATCTTTGATAATAATTATAACTAGAGAGATAGACATTTGTAGATTTTTGCAGTGAATGTCTACAGTTTTTACAACTAATAAAATTTACTAAATACCCATTCTCATTATCAGTAACGTTGTTTTTAAGTGAAATGAGCCGAATTCATATACGAGTGTATAGTGTAATTATAGTAATGTATAAAACTGTTTAGCTTTGGAAATGAGCCATAATTTGGTAGAATGCTCTCCTATTGGCAACTCTAGAAAAAAATATTTTTAACATTTAAACTCATTTAAAATTTGGAAAAAAGTATCCATTACGTTTATTTAATTTTTTCAAAAGTGGCATTTTCCTTTTATTTAGGCAAGAAACTGGAAACAGAAGATGACATTCCAAGTTCTGCTGTTGACCTTCAAGTAAAAGAGAAGGTGAGCCTTTTAATATCGTTCATTAGAATTTGAATTTAAGCCGCTAAATGAAATATTGAAGTAGGAAGTATACCGAATGTAGCTACGAGGTAATTTACCACAATTCTCAAGCTACAGTACTTTGTTAGATTAGCGAATTTAAGTGACTTTGGGTCTGTTCGGTAGTTGGATGGGTGATTAGAGTGTGTCAATTTCAGGGAGCAAAGTGAAATCTTTAGATTTTCAAAGACTACTAGTGACCAAATGATGCATTTTTATGTGCTAAATCGAAATATGGCTTTAAAATCCAGATTTGACCACTCGTAGCTACTTATATTTGAAGTTAAAGTTTACAAAAAATCAGCAATTTTTGCAAGTTTTTTTTTATTGTATATAACTACATTTTACATACATTACATACAATTAAAGACATTTTGAGTGTATTTCAATATTAAAACTTGGAAATATAGATAAGTTTCTTGAACTTTGCCAAGGATGCCATATATAACTACATTTTACATACATACAATTAAAGCCCTTTGCTTTGTCCGGAGCGATAGGGCGCGTCCCTCTGTGGCGAATGTGGGAATGCACCTTTCTTCGGTGTAAGGACTTTCTCTGCCCTCGTGGACCATTGGACCCGTTTGGGGACCCGGCTGATCTCCTGCTTCTATTTCTTTCTTTCTCCTTTCACTCATTCTTTCTGGCTTCTCTCTTCTTTTTGGCGTTGTTTTTGGACCTTGATTTTGACCCCTTCCTAGGCCCTTGGGTGTGGGAGGTGGTTGCCCTGCACCCTTGTCGCTTTTCAACCAAACCCAAGCCCTGTCCCTGCCACCTTTCACCGCGCCTTGGATGAGAGTGGCCGCCTTTCAGGCATGGGGACTGGGTACGGGTGTATCTCCCCTGCGTGACATTTATTGGCGGTGGGACCGAGTGTGCCCACGATTCGCCTTTCCCTTGTTGGAGTCGGTGGTGGCTGGATGCGGCGGGGGATGAAGTTTCTTTTGTTGCTATGGATACTTCTCCCCCTCGGCTTACGACTACTGCTTCTCATTCCGGACTACTACTTCTCTCAACACTCGGGTGGTGGGCAACCAGGCCCTCGAGTCCTCTACCACTGGAAGACCGCAACCTGATGGGGTTGACCCCCCTGTGGAAGCGGAACGCTTGCACTCTCCTTTTCCGTTGCCGACCCCAGTCCGTCCCTCGAATATGCCCTTGGACCTACACTCTCTGGAGCAGGGGTCTCGCCCCAGCCCACCTCAGCCGCCTTCGGGCAAGTCAAGTTCCACCCAGGACTTGCCCCCCTCACCCGCCGTTGGCCCACCTCCCCACGGAGAGAGCCCCGCGGAGGACGGGGAAGCCGGCATTCACGGCCATCCTATCGACCGTTGAATATCCCAGTCCACTTCGACTCTACAGCCTCCCTCTCCCTTCTAAGTATCCACAAATTCCTGGTGATCCAGCCTACATCTGGGTCCCTTCCGACCAACTCTGAACGGACGTTCCAGGCGATCCGAACCCACAGCAACTCCAGCCGCTATGATGTACGCCCACAGAGGGATGGCTCCCTGCTCGTAAAATCACGCTCAGCCGCAGAGACAAAAGCCCTACTCTCCGTCACTGAGGTCCTTGGATGCTCGGTGTCCGTTTCCCCACACCCTCGCCTGAACCAGAGTCAGGGCACTATTTACGCCACCCGCCTATTGTCGATCGCAGTGAACGAGCTCCTGGAGGACCTCACCCCAAGGAGTCACTAAGATTTATCGCTTCACATCCCGACAGGGAGGCACCCCCCCCCACCCCGCGTCTGCTCCTTACTTTCAATACCTTAATCCCCCCGACCGCATTGTATGGGGTATGGGAGACCGCGCGTCATGCGAGTTTTCTATCCGCCCATACATCCCAGACCCGACCCGTTGCTTTAAATGCAACAAGTTTGGACACGTTAGTTCCGTTTGTCGGCAGCCGCATCAACTGTGTGTTCACTGTGGACAACTCGCTCACCCTGACAGGTGCCCCAACACAATGCTCCAACTGTGAAGGCGCACACCCTCTTCATCCCGCGAATGCCTTTTCTTCAAGTTCGAGGAGGAGGTCCGAGGCCTACAGTAACGGACTTCCTTAGCCCCCGTGAGGCACGAGACAGGGTGCGGAGTCGGGAGGTGAGGCCGGGGTGTCTTACCGCTGCTCTCGGCTCTCATCTCGGCACGCCGCCCTGGCCTGCCGCCGAAACCCCCCCACCACTGCTCCCTCCCCCCAAAGAAATCCTCGCAGGACCCGACGGTCTCCTGTCCCCCCACCATCCCTCATCTTCACAAACCCCCCAGAGTCTGGGACCAGGACACCCAGGCCCCATCCACCTCAAACCCTGCCTTCCCAGTACTCTCTGCACACGCCCGAACCTACCGCCCGGAGCAAGCCGTCGAGGCGGAGACGCCGGAGCGAGTCGCCAGACCCTCCGGCCTTCCAACGTGTCTCTCCCTCTTCCCCTAGAACCAAGAAGACGGCTCGGACCCTCACACCGCCCACTACGTCTACAATGTCCATCTCTCCCCACCGCAGAAGTCCCACCACTCTACCCCACAGACTCTGACAATAGTGCTGAAATCCATGACCGCCCCCCTACGACGAGACCCAATTTGAACAATATCCTCTCCCCCGAGGATCCAGTGGATGCGGCCCTGGCGCAGCTACACGGTGTGACCGAGTGGAGCTCGGCCGCTCCCATGAGTCTCATGGATCTGCCCTTGTCTCCTGGTGCCATTTTTTCCACCCCTCCACGAGACCACTCTGGTTCACCTCCTTCCACTCCCACAGTACCTGCCCCCGCCTTGTCAGCCACCCTGAGTACGCCCTCCCTCCCACCCGCCCGGTCCTTCTGGTACCCCCTATCGCCACCTAGGGTCTGCCGTGAGACCCCGGAGAGGCGGGGAGGCGCCACTTTGGGAAGTAAAGTACCCCCTCCTGGCCCGACCACAGAAGCCCGCCAAAACACTTCTGACCCTCTCACCGCACGACGTTCCTCTGACTGCCGTGATCCACGCCTCCGGTCTCGCTCGGCCAACTCGACCCCGCAACCTCCGCGGGGATCGACTGGCCGACCGATTCCTTCCCTGGTGAACGGTAGATAGCCAGCCATGCTCCTGACCCATCCTTCACCTTCGCGAACTCCAGATCTCCCTTCACACTCCAACCTCCTAGCACCTACACCTTTACCCATCCCCCTTCATCAGTTAATGGATCCCCCGAAAACCACGATAGTACATTGGAACTGCAGAGGAATATTCGCGAACTATGAAGGCCTTAACTCCTTGATTGCCACTTCCCGTCCGGTGCGTGTCTGTCTCCAGGAGCTAATCCTGGGGACCAGGCCCATGCCCTGCCCTACTGGATATTCCTGCTCGCCGCCCCGCCTCCTACCTGCACTCGAAGGGGGCTGCCATTCTCATACACCACGCAGTCCCCTTCCACAATCTCTCTATCCGGTCCCCGCTACAGGTGATTGCCGCCCGGCTCTCCCTGGATAGACAGTACACCGTCTGCTCAATCTACCTCCCCGCTCAAGCCTCCCGCGATGACCTGGTGGAAGTCGTACAACTCCCCAGGCCCTTTCTACTCTTGGGCGATTTCAATAATCGCCACCCCTTGTGAGGCGACACACACTCCACCTATATGGCCCCAACCCTGATTACTGTCATGACCGAGCTCTCCTTCGAGTGCCTCAATGATGGCTCTCCTACATTCTACCATGCCACCACCTGCACTCCATCCTGTATAGACCTGTCCCTCGTTTCGACTGATGCCCTCCTAGATTTCACATGGCAAGTCCTCCAAGAGGACTATGGAAGTGACCATTTCCCCATTCAACTCACGCTCAATCGGCCCGACCAGACTGTTCGGGTACCGGTAAGGTGGATTACTACCAACGCGAATTGGGCCCGCTTCCGCGACAATACATATACAACCCTTACAACTGCCCACTTCCCATCCATCGACGAGTGCATCGCATATTTCGAGTCCGTCGTTTAGCGGCTGCAAGCACTAGCATCCCACGATCCTCCGCCTACCCCGCGCCCGACGGGTGCCTTGGTGGACCCCGGAGTGCGCGGAGGCCGTGCGCGCCAAGAAGAAGGCTACTCGGCGCTTCTACCGGACGCGACTCCCCATCCATCGCACGGAGATGCAGCGGGCCAGGGCCATCGCCCGCCGCACAATGAAGACAGCGCGCCGAGCCTCTTGGCGTGCCTTTGTGTCCGGCATCACCGCCACCACACCTTCGGCTACCATCTGGAAGAAGGTACGGGGTGTCGAGAGGCGACATGTCCCCTCCCGACCCCCGGTCCTCCGGACTAACGACGGACTCCTATACGAGCCCAAGTCGGTGGCAAACCACCTCGCTTCTACCTTCGCCGCCGTTTCTTCCTCTGCAGTCGATTCCGTACCCGCCCCTAACGATAGCCCCTCTCCACCGTCCATAGACAGCACCTACAACCGGTTGTTTACCATGCGTGAACTACAGGCGGCACTGGCCTCTCGACGATCCCCTTGTCCCGGTCCGGACGGTATTCCGTACGGCATGATCCAGCACATCCACACTACCTTACAAATTTTCCTGCTAGACCTATACAATCGCATATGGATAGAGGGCGCCTTCCCCTCCAGGTGGAAGGAGGCCCACGTCATCCCTATCCCCAAACCCGGCAAAGATTCCCTGGACGCCACAAACTACAGACCAATCGCCCTAACGTGTTGTGCCTGCAAAATCGTTGAAAAAATGGTCGCTACGCGATTATCGTTCGTCCTTGAAAATAGCAATTCCTTCCCGGCTACCCAGTCCGGCTTCAGACACTTCCGCTCCACTACTGATCCCCTCCTGATCCCCTCCTGCTCCTCAGCCGAGACATACAGGATGCCTTCGACAACGGACAGTTCGTACTGTCAATTTTTTTCGGTATTCAGAAGGCCTATGACACCACCCGTCGAGCAATGATCCTCAGTCAGCTCCGACATCTAGGCCTCGTCGGAGCCATGCCGACCTTCATTAGGGGCTTCCTTTCCTCCCAAACCTTTAAAGTCCGGGTGGGCTCAGTCCTCTCTGACACCTTCGTGGAGGAGGACGGGGTCCCACAGGGAAGCATCCTCAGTGTTCTCTGCTTCTCCGTCGTCATGAACACGGTCTCAAAATGCCTTCCACCCACCATCCGCTCTTCCATCTACGCGGATGACCTTGCGATCTACTTCGCAGGGCGAGAACCGCCCGTTGTTCAATGGCAAATGCAGCTCGCCATCTACCGGGTCGAAAGGTGGGCGACGTCGGTGGGTTTCCGCCTCTCCACCCCCAAGTCCAAGTGTATGCTCTTCAGTAGAAGAAGACTTAGGGGCTACAACCCTTCCTCTTCCCTCTGTCACATTATACGACAGTCCTCTTGAGGTGGTACCCTCCACGCGTTTTCTGGGCATGACCCTAGACCGACGGCTCAACTGGGTTCCCCATCTCAAGCACCTGAAGCAATCCCTTCGACGCCCCCTCGCTCTCCTGGATCACCTCTCCCACACCACATGGGTTGCAGATCGATGCTCTCTTCTTCGCCTTTACACTTCCATGGTACAGTCGAAGCTGGACTATGGTAGTGCAGTTTACGGTTCAGCCTCCAACGCCCGCCTCCGTATGTTGGACCCGGTACTTAATATAGGCCTCCGCCTCGCCACCGGTGCTTTCCGCTCCTCCCCAGCCTCCAGCTTCCACGTGGACTGCGATTATCTCCCTCTCGCCCTCCGACGGGGTCTACTCATGAGGACATACCTCCGTGCACAGAGGCTACCTTATTCGCTTCTGGGCACGGCGGTTTCTGAACTACCACCCCAGGGACGGAGCTGGCACTTCACTGAAGTGGTCCGCTCTTTCCTTGACCTTTTCAACATGCCCGCTCCTTCAGTTATCCCCATTTCATACAGCATCAACCCCCCCCTCCCTAGCTCCTCACCCCTATTAAGTTTTGCAGGGATCTGTGTGTCCTACCGAAGAATACCACGAGCGCCACGGTATACAGGTCACTCTTCCGTGAACACGCAACCCAACACCCGGACGCAGTCGCCATTTATACAGATGGTTCCCGCTCGGAGGCTGGTGCGGCCTCCTCAGCGGTGATTCTGTCCCAGTCGCTTTCCCGGGGCGTCAGCCTGCCCCGCGAGGCCTCCGTTTTTTCGGCGGAACTTTTCGCGATTACGGAAGCCCTCGACATTGTGCGCACCCACTCTGCCAGCTCCTTCATCATTTATTCAGATTCCCAAAGCGCACTTCTCTCCCTAGAAAGATTTAACCCTCCTCACCCGCTCGTCTGTACCATCCAGCAAACCTTCCACTTTTTAACGGCCTTCCAACACAAGACAGTCGCCTTCTGCTGAGTCCCGGCTCATGTCGGCATCCAGGCAAAGACGGCCTGCTCACTGCCGGCCTCCTCCCGACCCCTCCCCTTCTCCGACTTCTTCCCGACTCTCCGCTCCTACTTCCGCTCCATATAGCAGCGGGAATGGGACCAGGCCACACAAAATAAACTCCACATGATCAAGCCACAAATAGGATACTGGGCCTCCTCATTCCACCGGTCCCGCCATAAAGAAGTAATTCTAGCCCGTCTCCGCCTAGGCCACACCCGCATCACCCACGGACACCTTATGGCGAAATCGCCAGCCCCGCTTTGCCCTACCTGCCATGCCCCGATCACTGTCATACACCTGGTGGAATGCCCAAACTTGTCCGCTCTTCGTCGCAGGTGTTTCCCTCTCTCGGCCGAAAATCCCATACCCGACCGTCTACGATCCATACTCGCCGAAGGCCCCCACTTTTCAACAGAAGCGATTTTTTTCTTCCTCACTCACTCCCATCTGCTCCATCGCATCTAAGACCATACCCCTCCTACCCACTATCCAGCAACTGACCCTTACTCACCCCCCTAGTCTACCACCCCCAACACAGTAACACCACCCACCCACTGCCTCGCCGAGATATGTACCGCTTTCTATAGGTATGAATCGGCGGTAAATTAGAGAAAGAAAGAAAAAAAACCATACAATTAAAGACATTTTGATTGTATTTCAATATTAAAACTTAGAAATATAGATAGGTTTCTTGAACTTTGCCAAGGATGCCATGCCCGCCTTGCTCTTGTTCCTGGACATGAGCTCCCTACTGGCCACCTGGCCACTGATGTACGCCTCCCTCCTCTCTTGTGAGTAAACATGTTGTGCTGCTGCAGCAGTTGTCATCCTTACACGCCTCTCTACTGACTGTGTGTGTGTGAGGGCCATGCAGGAACTTCCATTGGTCTATCCAGAAACTCCTTGATTGCAGCAGTGGTGAGGGAGCAGGTCAGAGGAGGGTCAGTCACGCCAGAGTTCCAATCAATAAGCTCCGAGAGTTTGGTGGCATCTGGGTTGATGTCAGGAGTCTTCCTGGGTCTGACACTGCAGTCTCCGACCTGTGTGTCCTCATCTCCTTCACCTCTGATTTCCAGTATCCTCTTCACTGCCTCCCTCCTCTCCTCCTCCACCTCACTGCACAGCATGGCCTGGAGCACAGCCTCAGAGTGTGCATACCAGGCTGATCTCTTCACTGTAGGCATCACTATTCCTATCACCTCCTTCTTCTGACTTCTGAGCAGCTCCAGCTGGTACAGTACATGCCTGGGACCCTCCACCCAGCTGTGATTTAACTTGACGTTAAACCAGTTTGGCATGTAGACTCCTACTATGAATTCCACAATTATCCTCAGATTCTTCAGGTTCCTACCCTTCAGCCCATGTTTGGGAATCCACAATCTGCAGAACCTTAGAGCCGTGGTGAGCCACCTACTGTGACAGACTGGCCCAATCTCCAGGAGAGCTAGACTCTGAGGTACCTCTCCCGATCTGATGGCAGTGATGATTCTGTAGCCATATGATTGGTCTGTGCTGAGGTCCTTGACTACCTCCTGACTGAGATGCGGTAGAAGAGGACCAACAGTGATCCTCGTGAAGTTTGGGTTGATCTCCAGCTCAGTGGCAGTCTAACATCTCCCCTAGGGGCTCATTCCACTTGTTGTTGCTCAATGTCTTGCCATCCAGTGCAGTCACCAGGTGTCTGAGACTCAGCTCCCCAGTGTGCAAGTCACAGACAATTCACACCAACTTCCTGCTAAGCTTGGCCTCCACATAATGCATTACTCTTCCCTCCCAGCCAGTATTCACATTAGTACTGTCACCTCCTATGGCCAAAAGGGTCTGGTCTGCTCCTCTCTCTCTTAGCCAGTTCACCAGATGATCAGCAATGACCTCAGCATGACTTCTCTCCTCTACAGCTTCCTCTGGTACAAAATGCCACAAATATTTCCCACCTGGTTCATTGCACACTGTGTAGTGTTCTTCCTTAATGAGGCCAGGAAACTGCCTGTCACTGCCCTCGGCTTCCATCATTACTTTGGTGTCATCTCTTTTCCCATCAAAGAAGATACAGGTGATACCATTTTCCCTAATCTCTTCATCAAACTTCTTGACCAGCTCCCAAGTCAGTCTCTCCTGAGCCCTCCTCACCTTGTTGTGGTCAATCACCAGTGCTGTGTTAAACTCTGTGATAAGACCAGCATCAATCCAGGCAGCAGTGGCAATCTCTGCACACACTCTCAGCCCAGTGTGATGTCTCAAGCTAGCCAGAGCTATGTTGGTGATATCTTCAGTGTTGTATTTCTTCTTCTTAGCCACAGGCAAGGAAGAAGTTGTCGCAGCCTCTGGTATGAAGTCTTCGTCCACCTCTCTCCTCCCTGCCTCCTCCAGTATACAGTATCTCCAGTCTCCTCCAACTCCATCTCCAGCAGTGACTCCTCCCTCAACTCCTCTGCCTTCCTCCTCCTCTTCTCCTCGGCTTTCTTTCTCTGCAGCACTGCTTCCTGTCTCCTTGTCTCGGGGTGATCAGCTAGGCCCATCTGGTGTGCTCCCACACTGTCCACCTTTTCTCTCTGACCTTTAATGAAGGCAAGCTCCTGCACTGGTATCTTCTGCTCGCTCCTGCAGCTGCAGTCAATGTGAACCTCACTGTTGCAGACAGGGTTGCACCCAAGCTCACTGCAGCTCCTGATCACACAGTGACAGGTCAGGATGTCCACCAATTTGTCCAGTTTCATCATGAACCTATCTTTGACCTCTAGCTTCACATTGCCAATGGACACCTTCACTGCCTCATCCCACAGTGCCTTCACTTTAGCCCTTATCCTGACCTCAGTGTTGATTACAGGTCCTGTGAATAGAGCGTTGGCCTTTCTCCACTGAGCCAGTAGCCCTAGAACAATGCCGTTGTTAATCAGGTCATTAACTGGGTAATTCCTCATGTCTTCCTCACTCATCTCTCTCCTCAACAAACCATACCTCAGCAGATCTCTGGCTGTGGGCAGCTCAGCAAGGGGACGTTCCCTCCCAGTCCCTACCAAATGACTTAGGTGACAACTTGATTTGCTTCGGGTTCTGATTTCTTTCTGACTCATCCTGTGGACCTGTGAACAAAAGAAATGTCATTGAAATTTGGATAGGCCTACTGATTATGATTACATAAAATTAAGTTAATTGAAATTCTTAATATCTTCCTATAAGCTCAGATAAAAGGTTGTGTTGTTATAGGTACAAGACTTAATTATTCAAAGTAATGACAATTTCATATATCTATCATATCAAAATATACAGAAAGTTTGGGTCACACAGAACATTTCGAATAATTTGAATTACACAATATTTACATTACGAAGTAATCAAAATTGTCAAAAAGGAGGGAAAACACACGCATTCACAATCAAAACTCCAGCATTTGTGACTATGTGAAACTTAGAAACCATACTGCACACCAAAAATAACCAAAGTTGACCACACATATCAATGGCACATTGATATACGATGCTACAATCATATTTAGGTTATATTTCAAACCTTTATGGTCAAATATAAGTAGGTAAATGGCTTTTTTTAAACAACACTAAAGATATTTCTAAGTTTGCTAGATAATATGACATCATTTGAGCATTAGTAGTTTTTGAATTGTTGACTTTACCAAAATTGACACACCCTAATGGGTGATCCTTGTTTAATCGATATAGGGATCCGTGGTTGGTTTGAATCCCAAGTATAATTGTACGTTTCATCCATCACACAACTGTTATGGAAGCTACACCAATGCCAATTTCTTCGCATTTACTTTTGAAGTACAATGCACTAAAGTGATTTTCGTTCATATTTAAAGACCCCTTCAGGACGACTTGTTTTGTCCATGGTGTTATTATACTAATGGTAGTGATGATTGTTTTCAGTTACTGAAAAAAGTACAACGCCAAGAGCGAGTTGTTGATGAAGTGAAGCTTTGCTTGAAACCTTTTTATAATAAGAAAACTATTTCCAAAGAAGACTACAAGGATATTATGAAAAAATGCGTTCAAAAGGTATCCGAAAGTTTCACTCAATTAGCCATTCAATTTAAAAATCTCTCTTTGTTACCAGCAGCTGTTTGCGGTAATCAGATGAACACGCACTGTAATTTTGTATTTAATTTTTGCGTATGGTGTCTCCAGTATGCATCAGAATTTCTTTGTTCCTGAATTTCACTTCTTCCACAGGTGTGCCACAACAGATCGGGTGAGATTAATCCGAATAAGATTCGAGGTCTCGTAGAAGGATACATAAAGAAAGTAAAATATTACCGTAAGAAGCAAGGGGGAGGGAGTGCCACTACTGGCATACTTTCACAGATAAAGGGCGTAGGTCCAGTCTTGCCCCCAACTGTAAATGACCCACCCCCACCAGGATTTGGGCTTATGTCTAAACCTCATCTTAAACTCAAACCGTGAAAAAGCATAAACTGAGCGTTTAATAGGGTTGTTTTATTTACTTTCATTTGAGACTGAGAGAAAGGTTTCTGTATATTGCTTTTAAGTTGTTGCCATTATTATTATTATTATTATTATTATTATTATTATATTATTATTATTATTATTATTATTATTATTATTATTATTATTGTGTTTTTGGCATCTAGATTATATAATTTTATTTTCTAATTTATAAAGCAGAATAATGGTTGATAAGATGGAATAGTACATAAAACTTCTTTAAACCCATTTAGTAACTGCATTTAATTCTATATTTCGTATTTTACGAATATAAGTGTGTTCAGTAAATTTATCAACGTAATTGCATTATAAATAGTTTCTGAACAACTTAAAGAAGTGTCAAACCAATTATGACTAGTACATTTTTGTACTATTTTCGCTCTGTTAAGTACCGTGGTGAGTATATTCGGTATTGAGTTTAGCAAGCGGTGGATGGATAAAGTTTTTTTCACTCATTATCCTTGTCTGTAATACATAAATACTTTCAATATTAGTGTTATAATTACGTGCAAGATATTATATACTGTTTTTTTTTAAGTTATTTTTGTTGTTATATTTATTCTTAATATTTAATTTCCTTTTTACTAATTGCCTTTCCGAACTTTTTTCTTTTTAACAGGTTTTGTAGATATGAGTTCACAATCATTGCTCGTGATAAGTTTAGATTTGAATAGCTATTCATATTATTGTACCTACATCTTAAGATTATGAAACAGATCTACTGTACGATTTACTTAAAAAGGTTCAGGTAAATGTTTCATATATTCTTTCTTATAAAATCTTCACTCAGTTTCGTACCCTTTAAAAACTCAACGTGTTCATAAACATTTTGACAATTTCCTTCCATTGTGAAAGTTGCTGCTTAATAGCTGAAGAAATGAAAGCAGTTTCAGAAAATGCTTTCACCCAATTTCATTTGAAATTCTCAAGGAATGACTGCTTTAACTATACAATTCTGTATTCTGTTAGGCGTAGGTCGGTATTTATTTAGTTTCCTTGGGTATGTTTCATTACCTATTTAAATAAAATTTTAGAATAATTTAGGTTTTGTTTCTTTTATTTACGAGTTCCACTAAGGTTTTCAATTGTATTACGTTATTGATGTATTGTTATGACACGAGATAAATGACCTTATATATAAGGTACATTAAAAAGTTCCATTTCCTTAAATGATCTTAAAGAGAGAGGTTTTATCACAAACAAACGTTCAAAAACTTGCCATCTTAAACTGAACTTGTATTGGATTAACATTTTTAAGATGTTTTTACAACTTTCTAACCTTAATCGTCTTCAAAGAAAACTACGTTCCTTTGTCAATATGTACTAACGTTTCACTTCTTATACAAATGAATATGTTAATAGAAAAAAGTTGTATGGTATCTAATCCCATTTAAATATTTATATAAGCACAGTAACATACTTAAAAGTAGAAAATTAATCATGTTTCATCTGTGAACCATGTACGATCCAAAAATCTGAATTTTTATGAATAAATTATTCATTTTTTTCAATTTTATTTATGCACACATGTACAGTGTAACGAGAGATATATATATATAATATATATATATATATATATATATATATATATATATATATATATATATATATATATATATATATATATATACACAGGGTGGGCCGTAAGTTTCCATACATAGGAAAAATAAACATTTTGTTATGGACAACCATTTTTATTTATAATATGCTCTACATGGTTGCCATTGTTTTGAAAACACATTTCAATACGTGTTCCCCACTGTTGATGAACACGCATTAGCACAGTTGACGTTATGCTTGTAATGGCGTTGGTGATACGTTCCTTTAGATGATTTATGTCTCGTATCTTTTCCTGATACACCATGGCCTTCAAGTGCCTCCAAAGATAGAAATCAAGGGGGTGAGATCTGGGGATCTGGGAGGCCACTCCACAGGACCACGCCGACCAATCCAAGCATCCGGAAACTGCTGATCCAAATACCGACGCACGTGAAGACCATAATGAGGTGGAGCTCCATCTTGCTGGAAGTAAACTGGAAGTTACCTTCCTCGTTTAGCAGGGATGGGAAAATCTCTTCTTGCAACATGTTAAGATACCTTTCGGCATTAAGATTTCCACTGACAAAAATTGGTCCAATAATTCTGTCACCCCATATCCCGGCCCACACCATCACTTTACCGGCACCTTGCATCTTCGTCGGACTCAGCCAGTTAGGGTTAGCATTACTCCAATAACGTATGTTTTGCCGATTAACCTCTCCATTGACGTAAAAATTTGCTTCATCAGTAAACAAGATCTTACGTCAAACGCATATTCTTAGGGTATCTGAAACATAAAAACAAACGTTTAATTTTTCCTATGTATGGAAACTTACGGCCCACCCTGTATATATATATATATATATATATGTAAACAGTACGACAGTCACTGCATTCCTAAACAGAGATGGGCAACATCTTAGAAACAAATTGTATCTTGTATCAATGTCTTAAACAAAAATATAAACGTATCTTATATCTTGTATTTTTTATACAAATTTATCTGTATCTCTTATTTTAAGCTGGTGCATTTGATGCAAGATACACTTCAGAAATCTCATTCCCATCGTCGTGACTTTTGAAATAAAAATCGCCTATCTTCCAACTAATGGGAATGCCAAATGTATGGTGGTTAATGTCAAAATGTGAACTATGCACAAGCGCCATTAGTTTTGTGTGTGTCCGGAATTGGCGCAGCGCGGCTTCGAATAAATTTTTCTCCGATATAAGTTCTGAGCCATTTCGAGGTATTCCTGTATTTGAATATGTTACTAAATTTAGTGCTGTCAAAAAAAAATCAAGAAATGAAATTTTTTCTATCATGAAACATTCTAGTGCCTTATTAAATAGGACATTTTATGATATCATAAGCGCAAAACCTGCCTAAGTGCCAGGTGATTTCAAAATTAAATCAGTAAGGATTAAGTTATCAAAACCCTCGTTTACGTACCAAAACTAATTTTAGACGTCATTTAAAATGTAATGATTTAAACAACTTAAAAAGCTCTTTTCGTTATTATTTCTAGTGTCCAAACTTAAACTGATTAGAAGTATTTTGTATCGAGAAAAGTATCTTAGATATGTATCTTGCTGGTTTCCTAAAAAGTATCCCGCATCTTTGATACACAATATGCTAGTATCTCGTATTATGTATCTTGCTCATCTCTGTTCTTAAACATTCAAAATTCAAAAATCTTCATTGAGAAAAGAGTACAAACGACAGAGTTTTAGGCTTTTTTAGGCAAAATTAATGGCATCATTTATTTTTACATAAAAAAAGTGAAAGTGGCAAGTAAGAGTAATAGTGATAAGATAATAATAATAATAAATATAATATAAGGTTTAGAAAGTGTGACATAATTTTAAATTAAATTATTTATTGTATATTTAGTAGAAAGTAAATTAAGCTTAATAAAATAATATAAAAGCATAAATTACGAAATTAAGAGTGCTTACTGAAATTAGCATGTTTTAAATACTGTAGTTGATTATAAAATGGTAATTATGAATTTATACATACTTTATGGTTCGGCTCCACTTTCTCTAAATTACTTCAATTTACTTCAGACTTTTTCCAGTACATTTTTCCAAATTTCCTTAGATTTACCCTAAAACTCTCATTACCATAACATTTACCTCAGATTGCCCCAAATTACTCAATCTAAGGTAATTACCTCAAAAATGAGAGTCCTGGTAATGAACTTAGGCATCAGTAGGAGCTAATGCAGTGCTTTTTTAGTGATTCACGAAATACATTTAGTGATGAAGCTTGTCTGAAAGAGTGTGCATTTACCGCAGTTTCACTAAAGAGAATGTGGTTTAATAAGTTTTCGGTATGAATTTTTTCAGTCAATTCTGTGCACATGGTAGTTCGTCTTGGATAATCTTCTTCGTGTAGCACTTCCATGGAGTAACTTTTTTAATGTTGATTTTAAAATCTTTAGAATAGTGGTTTTTGGTATGCTCACTGCTCAGTCTACGTGATGCTGTGCGAGTTGACATTCCAGGATTTGTGTCAAAGGCATCTCTTACCAATTCAACATTTTCTTGAGAGGTACCTGGACGTCCAGATCTTGCCTCATCATGAACAGATCCTGTTCTTTGAAATTTATTGACCAGTTCGCGAATTGCTTTGCCTGTAGGTCCTGGTTTGTGAAATCTTCTTTTGAATTTTTTCGAAATTCTTTGCACTTCTTCCCTTGGATACGTAGTATTACTACCATCACACGTTCTTCTACAGCTACAGATCTACAGAGCTGCGGAAGCTAAGGCTAACAAAGACCCTAAGATCCACTCGTAGGTTAGCCCAAGAGAAAGGAAAGAGAAGGGGATTAAAAGAGAAGAATAAGGGGTTAAGTAAGTAGCAAAACCTATCATTCGTGGGTTAACATTCATTCAGAAAAAGAGAAAGAAAGACTCCCCATCATCATCCGCCGGCCACTGCCGACAAGTCGGAAAAATAGTCGAAGAGAATAGGAGAGGGGTGAAAGATGAAAAGAAGTAAAATAAGAACGCTTACAAACCATGCAAACACAGTCTTAACTCACTGTCATACCATGCAAACTACAGATATGCAAGTAAGGAGAGTATAACAAAAAGTAGGTTAGTTTAGGCTACGAGCTACATCTACGATCGTGTTAGTCTAATTTTCTTTTTTTTTCAATTTTATTGCTGGCATCACAAGCTGGCATTAATCGTCAACAGACTCATCCTCGACCACCACCCCCAGAGCTCCTATTGCTAATTGTTTTTTATTTTAAACAATGTTAATATTTTTAAAATGCCTATCTAAATGGTTCTTAAACATTAACGCTGGTAGAGTTAACGACTGACGCGGGAAGATTATTCCAATTATCAATTACTTTAAACGTAAAGAAGTTTTTAGCGATATTAGTTATGAAACGTCTGCCACGCAACTTAAATCCGTTATTACGAGTATTGCTATTATCGAAAGTGAACAGTTTGTCAAAATTTACGTTATCGATGTTATTAACGATTTTGAAAACTTCATTAAGCTTCCCCCTTAATCTAGTTTCGAATGAATGCAAGTCTAACTCTTTAATCCTATATTCATAAGGCTTGTTGCGCAATGACGGAATTACTTTCGTGGCACGACGCTGAACCCTTTGTAACCTATCAATATCCTCAAGCAAATACGGGCACCAAAACTGAACGGCATATTCTAAATGAGGCCTGACTAGGGACTTGTAAAGGGGCAATATAATATCCTTCGATTTAAATTCGAAATTACCCGCTATGAAGCCTAACATCCTATTAGCTTTTGCGCAAGACTCCAGGCACTGGTTCCTAACTTTTAAATCCTTAGATACGCATACGCCTAAATCTACTTCCTCGTAAACGCTCGCTAACTCTCTATCATCCATCGTGTACGTGTAATTATTGTTACGAGAACCTATATGCAAAACTTCACATTTGTCTACGTTAAATTGCACCTGCCACTTATCCGTCCACTCCATAATCCTATTTACATCGTCTTGAAGCCTATTTCTATCGTCCTCGTTAACAACCTTACCGCCTATTTTAGTATCATCCGCGAATTTTGACATGTCAATCCTACATCTATGTCGTTAATGTAAATTACGAATAGCAATGGGCCGAACACTGAACCTTG
Organism: Bathynomus jamesi; assembly: GCA_023014485.1. Taxonomy (NCBI): domain Eukaryota; kingdom Metazoa; phylum Arthropoda; class Malacostraca; order Isopoda; family Cirolanidae; genus Bathynomus; species Bathynomus jamesi. The sequence continues at coordinate 1,318,013 of JAJOZX010000466.1, read as the reverse complement.
TGTGACACCGCTACCTACATCCAACCACCCCGATTCACTACCATTAACAACGACCCCCTCTCTCCTAGCACGAAGCCATTCCTCTAACCAGTTAGCTACCTGACCGCGTATATCGTGCGCTTTAACCTTCGCAATTAATCTTCTATGCGGAACTGTATCGAACGCCTTTTTAAAATCTAAATAAATAACGTCAGCCACACTATACCTATCGTATTCGCGCACTATTTCGTTATAAAATTCTAACAAATTAGTTAAACAAGATCTATGGCGTCGAAACCCATGCTGACTATTAATCAAATCTCTACTTTCTAAGTGATCGATGATACGATCCCTAACTACAGATTCCAAAAGTTTGCCGATAACACTGCGTAACACTGATTCTGTTTATATAGAATTTTTTATGTTTTATATGCATTTGTGGGCGCTGAGTCCAAATCTGGCCTTGGTTTGTGTGTATCATCAATGGTTTCAGAGATGATCCATTTTTCATGTTTTACCAGTATAATGTTGTTATGGGCGCAGCAATATCAGAATAATCAGGAATTGTTGAGAACAATCTGGATGTTCGTTGACAATTTCTTGCTCTAGAAATTGCCCGAAACTAACACTGTGCTATATAAAGAAGAGCGCAGAGTCTGAGAAGTCAGTAAGTGTGAGCACAAAGAAAGCAGGTTGTTTGTCTGATGGTTACCAGCACTGAGGTACTGTGTTTCTGTGCTTCTCTGTGCTGACGATTTGAGTGTTATCGATCCTTTTTTATTGCGAACATTATTTCAGTGTTGTGAATACATCTTTTTTCTGGAATCTGTAATCTGTTGCAGATTTAATAACTCTTCTCTCTATATCTGCAGGTTATAATTAATGTAGTACAGTTTGGCGAAGAGAATGGCAACTAGAGCTTGTAAACACTCGCCGGATATATTCTGCTACGTTTGTGGGTATTACATAGGCCCCAAGCAAGTATCGCGCAAGATTGTGAAAGGCACCAAGTTCTGGATCGCGTATCGGCTCTATTTGGTATGCCTATGGGTGACCAAGATAAGCCCTGGGCACCCCATGTGATCTGTGGAAGCTGCCGCTCCACACTTGAAGGGTGGCTGCGGGGAGTACGCAAGGCAATGCCCTTTGCGGTACCCAGAATATGGAGAGAACCAAAGAGCCACCACGACGCTTGCTACTACTGCATGGTAGATGTTTCTAAGTACAGGAAAGTCAAAGGAAGGCAGACTCTTCAGTATCCAAGCATAGCGTCGTCCATAGCTCCTGTACCACATAGCGAAGGTCTTCCAATACCACGTCCACCAGAACAGGTATCTATCCATTACTTTACCTTCTGTATTTACAGACTGTGGGTCATTATGTGTCGAGTTTTCTTAGTGCTGATGCTCTTCTACATATATAGCTATTCCTATATTTTGTTTCTTTGCTTTGCAGGTTGAAAATGAGGATGCAGCTAGCTCATCTGAGATGTCGGCTGGTGAGGACAGTCATGATGAAGAATATACAGTAACTTTCAGTACACACCCTCACTTTCTAAATCAGAGGGAATTGGACGACTTAATTAGAGATTTGGGTCTGACGAAATCAGGGTCTGAGCTTCTGACCCCCAGACTCAAAGAGTGGAATTTGCTTGGAGAAGACTGCAAGAGCACTGTATACCGAAAGCGGCATGAAGAGTTTGCAAGGTTCTACGATGTCAGTGGCTCTCTCTGTTATTGCGGCGAGGTTAATGGTCTATTCACAGCTATTGGGTTAACACATATTGACAGTTCAACTCGGAGTTTAAAAGCTGTTCTCCACAATGGAAACAAATATCCATCTATACCAGTTGCACATTCTGTTCAAATGAAAGAGGACTATGAAAATGTCAAACAACTGCTCACTCAAATCAGGTATGAACAATATAACTGGGACGTGTGTGGTGATTTCAAAATGATTGGTTTCCTGTCAGGTTTACAAGGAGGGTTTACTAAATATTCATGTTTTCTTTGCCTGTGGGATAGAAGGGCTTCAACTGAGCACTATAAAACAGTTCAGTGGCCTCCACGTGAAGGACTGCAACCAGGAAAGTACAATGTACTCAGGGAACCTCTTGTGAAGCCTGACATAGTTCTGCTACCACCTCTCCATATTAAGTTGGGTCTAATTAAGCAGTTTGTAACTGCGTTAGATTTTGGAGGGGAAGTTTTCCTACAGATTCGGGTCATGTTCCCTAAACTCTCTGAGGCCAAAATCAAGGCTGGCATTTTTGTAGGACCACAAGTCAAGGCGCTGTTGAATTCAAAGAACTTTGAAGCCAAGATGACTCCGATCGAAAAAGAGGCTTGGTGTGCTTTCCGTGATGTGGTTCGTGGGTTTTAGGCAACCATAAAGCACCAAACTATAAGGAGTTAGTGTCAAACTTGATTAAGTGCTATGGCAAAATGGGGTGCCGTATGTCTTTAAAATTACACTATCTGCATTCACATCTAGACTTTTTTCGTGATAACCTGGGCGATGTGAGTGAAGAACATGGCGAAAGATTCCTTCCATCAAGGTATTCAAACGATGGAGAAAAGGTACCACGGCCATTGGGATGCTTCCATGATGGGAGACTACGTATGGTCGCTGATCAGAAAGGATAAGAATGTTCATACGCGGAAGTCGCGTTCTTCAGTGCATTTTTAAGGAACGCACACTGTATAACGAGGCTTGTTATTCTCTTATCGGTTCTCCTCATGATATATATTATATCCTTTGCACCATTTTGGGTTTGTCAAACAATTTTCGCTCAAAAACATTAATTTCCAATAGTGTTTTTATTTTCAGAAAATATTTGTTAGCCTTCTTTACGTATATACTTTGCCATATGAAAAGTGTGATTACCTATATTTTTGAAACGGTTGATGATAGAGCAAAACCAATATCATTTTTGGAATCAGCTCCCCGAAATCATTAAGAAAGGACAGAAAAATCACAATAAACAGCAAATTTTTCAAATTTTGTTACCCAGTGTAATTGACGTTAATCCAATGTGCCTATAATTACTAGCTACTGTGCGGTGGCCTTTTTTAAAAATAGGCGTGACGTTAGCTAATTTGAAGTCTTCAGGATTAATCCCCTTTTCGAGTGACTGATTAAAAATCTTCGTTAAGGGGCCTACGATAACGTCTTTCAAATGTCTAGGATAAAAAGCGTCAGGGCCTGGACCCTTGCTAACTTTTAGCCTATCGATATAAAGCGCAGTTATTTCGTCCAAAATAGTCTCGCTACTAAATGGAACGATATCGTCCACGTCGGGGACATTATTTACGTCTTCTACGGTAAAAACTGTCGCAAAAAAGTTATTAAAAATACCCGCCAGCGCCTGAGCGTCAGAAGCCAAAGCGCCGTTAACATCCACTAGAGGGCCTACGTTATCTTTTATCGGCTTACGATTATTGACATATTCAAAAAACTTTTTTGGATTATGTTTACTATCCGCAGCTATAAGTATCTCTAAATTACGCTTAGCATTCCTAACTGATCTTTTGACCTGACGTCTAAGCTCGATATATCTATTAAAGTTAGCTGCCGTGCCATTGCGCTTATTAAATCTATACGCTCTGTTACGCTCGTTTATGAACTCTCCTATTTCCCTAGTCCACCACTTGGGCCTACCATGATTTCTAGCGCGCTTGGGCCTACGAGGAATAAACTCCCTTTCAATATTCATAAAACTTTCTTTAAACGCTTCCCAATGCAAATTTGTGTCATTACCCATAAATAAGTTATCCCAATCCACTACTATCATCCTATCCGCAAAACTATCAAAATTGGCCCTACGAAAATCAGGGACTTCTATTTCGTTACTATCCTTAGTGTTTTCTATCAATAACTTAAACCTAAGAATTTGATGATCACTACATCCTAAACTCTCGCCTACTTCTAAACCTTCGACTATATTTTCGCCGTTTGTCATCACCAAATCTAAAATATTGTCACCGCGCGTTCATCATCTATGGACTGTAGAAAATAAAATAGAAATATCATTACTTCGGCAAAATAGATAGGGACTTTTGGACCACCCTGAACCTGTACTTCTTTGAGCTACCCCATGCTGTAATGCGATATAATAAATGTGGATGGATGAGGAAATAATATAGGGTAAGGAGTGCGTTTTGAGGAAGGGTCTTTTTTTTTTTCAGTTTAAATAATATGAAAAGAAATCTTGTTATTTTGGATTTGATATGTTGTACATGACTTTTGAAATTCAGTTTTTCGTCTAAATTAATGCCAAGTACTTTAACTTCATTCACCCTTGCAAGAGTAGTATTCCCAATTTTTATTTAACCATCATATGACCTTCGATTCAATAAAAGTTTATTAGCACACATCCATTTATACATATTTTCTAATTGCTTGTTCGTTTCATTAATCAGAAAGTCTTAAGTTATGATAGGAAGAAGTAAGTGTGGTATCATCTGAGTATTGTACACAGTTTAAGTGATTGAGAGATGAAAATAGGTGAGGTAGATTAGAAATACTAATGGACCAAAAATATATTATTGTGGGAGTCCACAAGTTGTCATTGCCTTGTCGGATAAATTTCCTTTTAATCTAATGTACTGATGACGATTTCACAGATATGATTTAAACCAGTCGAGTATATTTTTAACAAGTCGAGGAAGATGAAGGCACTGTGGTTTTTGCTGTTCAAGTGATATACATTTTCTAATAACTTGTTTATGACCTCTTCCGTTGTGCGTCCACCTCTAAACCCAAATTGTGTTTTAGTTAAAGTATCGTATTTGATTAAGAATTTAATAAGTTTATTGTACACGATTTTTTCAAATACTTTACTTAAAGTTGGCAATATGGAAATGGGGTGATAATTGGATGGGGTGTTTGGGTTCCCCACTTAAATACAGGGCTTCCTTTAGACTGTCAGGGAATATACCTGATGTTGCTGGTTTATTCATTGGCTTACTGAGTGATATTGCAATTTTATCGGATACTAATTCATATATTTTTACCGGATCGTATTGATGTCAGAATCTTTATTTTTTACAATTTTTTTTTATTCCTAGGGACGTATCGTATGGTAGGGTTAGATCAAAGAAAAATGAGTTTGGAGTGGGTTGTGGCATGTATTGTCAGTAGTGACTAGTGAGTGTCTCTGTAATTGGGACTGAGGTTGCAGTATTAGATCCGATATTTGCAAAGAAATTGTTTAATAAATTGGCTGTCTTTGGGGTAACTGTAAGAATAAATGTGTTTGAAAGATTGGAGGTAATAGACAAGGGGAAAGATGGATTGAGGAAGATTGTTCCAGAATTCACCGGTTGAGTAGATGAAAAATAGAAAATACTAATTAACCTTTCCGTTAGAGAGTTTGACAGAAAAGGAATGAGAATGTGCAGAAAGTCTGGTACCGTGTGGGCTCAGTGGGTTGAGCCACCCCACACAAGAGAAGCGTATTCCATACAGGGGCGGACAAGACTCTTCTACAGAGACAGCAACTGAGTAGGGTTGAAGAAACTGCGGAGCCGGTACAACACACCTCACCTCTTAGAAGCTCTTTTGGAAAGAGAATATATGCGAACGTTCCAGGAAAGATCACGAGAAAAGGAAACGCCAAGAATGTTGAGGGAAGATGAAGGATTGAGTTGTGTATTGTTGAAGGTAAGGGGATAGTCGTGTGAAAGATTGTGACGAGTAGACAGACAGAGTAACTGGCATTAGAAGCCGCAAAGTTTTCTCTGTCCCAGTCAGAGATAGTAGTAAGATCAGAGTTCAGGTGTACCATTGCCGTCCCACGCGAAGCATGGAGTGACTGTTGAGAGGGACGTTTTGTGAAGCGGGTGGAGAAGTGAAGAGTAAAATCATCGGCATAGGAGTGGATAGGACAGGAAGTGCAACTTAATAGATCATTGATATACCATTCCTGATGATTCAGAATATAATAATTTCACGTTTCACAATTTCACCATTTGCTAGCTTCCGACAGAAAATGTTTTTATTCAAGTAACGAGTTCTTCCGTCGTCGTAGACTCTCGCAGAGCCTTGGAAACTCGTATCCATGTTCTGTTCAGGGCTGTTTTCAGCAAAACACTTACGCTTGTCATCGGAAATATTTGTCCACAAAGCAGGATCTTCAAAAAGACTCGGTTCAATTATAGTAACAGATTTTCCTTTCTGTGATTCACTTTCAGACACAACAGTAGTATTAGTTGATGCTTCATTGCACGCCGAGGCACTGGTAGAAGTAATTGCTGCCTCGCTATCAATAGAATTTCTAACTTTAACTTCAGTTATGTTTCTTCTTCTTGCTAAGTCCTTCTTGACTCGCTCTTCTTCCGCTCTCTTTTTTTCTTTTTTGACTTCCACTTTCATGTGTACAACCATTGTCATGTTCACGACCAGTCACTGCAACCTGCAACATAACATAATAATCAGATATTGACAGTTGAGAGTAGCGCCAGAAGTTCAAGAGAGACTGAAAGAAAGAATTACTGAAAGAAGATCAAGAGGTGTAAAAGAAAGAGACAAACATGGAATGGGAAAATTTCAAACAAACTTAGTGATATTGCAGAAGAGGTCATCCAAGTTAAATACAGTATATTGGAGGGACAAAGAAGAAACTGACCGTATGGTGACAGAAGATATGAAATGTTAGTGAAAAACAAAAGTCAAGCCTTTAGAGTATGGATGCGTGGGAGAATCAATGAAGCACGTGTTAATTATATAGAGCCCAGGAATGAAGCTGAATGTGTCAAAAAGAAAGCAAAGAACGATGCCTGGGAACGTCTCGATCAAGATCTTGAGGTTGATTGTATAAATGGTAAAAAATTTATTTATAGTGTAGCAAAGAGTTGCAGAAAATGGAATGAAACGGAGTCTAACCATCAAAAATAAGAACGGCGAACTACTAACAAACCCAACAGATATTAAGTAGAGTTGGAAAGAATACTTCTTAGAGTTGTTTAATGAGACTGAAGAGGAGAATGAGACAGATGATGATATCCAAGAATTTAACATAGATGAGGAAACTGACCAGATAACACCAGTGGAAGTTGAGAAAGCTACCAAGCAAATGAAGAGTAATAAATCGCCAAGATATGATAACCTACCTCACATGAAAAAGTGGAAATGTGCCGACGGACTGAGTCACTGGGGTAAGGAAGTTATCTGCCCAATACATAAGAAAGGTGAATAGCATGACTAGTAACTTTAGATTAGAGGAATATTTCTTTTGCCTCATATATGTAAAATACAGGGTACGGCATAAGTCGCTTTACCAAAAATATCGAAATCACCTTGTGAAGAATAATATTTATTATTTATTACAGAAATTGTTCAAAGTGTCCTCCATCATGTTCAATACATACGTTGCATCTTTGAACCAATAAACAACAAATAGCGCGGCACAGTTCTTTGTTATTACTTAACATCTCGAATTCTTGGCGTATCGAAGTCTTCTTGTGATCGAAGTCCCGAGATTTCTGGCCGTAGACTCTATCTTTAATTATACTCAACATTGAATAATCACATGGGGTTATGTCCAGTGAATGAAGAGGACATTCAACTATCACGCAACGTCCTATCCATTCTGAAAAATTATCCTTTACGAATGCACGAACATTTCTTCCGAAATGTGGTGGAGCACCATCTTGTTGCCATAGTGTTACCAAATCAGTGCAGTCAAATATAAAAATAATTTTTAGTGTTATATTGTTATTCACAAGGTGATTTCATTATTATTTGTAAAGCGACTTATGCCGCACCCTGTATATGAAACACTTTTGAGAAGAGAGTACGACTATTCGTTGAAAGTACTGTAGACTTGGAGAATGGCAGTATGGTTTCAGGCCTGGCCTGTGATGGGAGTGGAATATTCAACAGTACATGGCCTTCTTGGACCTGGAGAAAGTCTTTTACCTGGTCCCAAGAAGCAACCTCTCTGAGACTTTGGGAGACCCATTTTATAATGTGCCCCCATGACTTCTGCGAGCAGTGAAAAGCCTGCATAAGCACAGCAGAAGCATGGTAAGGGATCATCCATAAATGATGTCGCAGAAAATTTCGAATTTTTAGACCTCCTCCCCCTTTGTCACAAATGGTCACAAAATTTTGACCTCCCTCCCCTCCCCAATGTCACGGTCACAAACTATATGTAAAGAAAATAGTGAAATAACATATATTTATTTAAAAATTCATTCAAATAGTAGCTTTTTTGTTAATATCTAGCAATGCAAGCAGCCAGATCAGATGTATGAGAATTTACGTTTTTTAGTTACATAATATTACACTAGTCGAGAAAAAGAATCCTATCAATATTTTAGTTTTTACATTAAACTTTTCAAAATGTCAACATAACGCAAAAAAAAAATTTGTGATGTCACAAAAATTTTAGACTGCCGCTCCCCTCTGTCACAAATGGTCACAAAATTACAGAACCCCCCTCTTACCCTAAAAGCGTGACATCATTTATGGGTGCCCCCTACGATCACAGACAAGAAGTGAGCGCTGGTTTTAATGTCGGGTGTGGTGTGAAGCAGGGCAGTGTATTATTTCCCTAATACTCATCTTATGTGTTGATAAGATAATGCTAATGAGATCAATTTATGAGCTAGATGAATCTACCTTAACATTGGCATATGCTGATTATATTGAATTAATAACCCCAAGTTAGGGTGTGACCGTTGCCCTCCAAAAATCAAAAAATGGTCCTACAATGCTGGTCAAAGTTTTAGTGTTGTGTATTTATCTAGGAAACACCCCTGTAAATTTTCTTGGAGATCGGTGCATGTTTGAGCTAGCACCGTCGTACCAGCAAGTATTGCTATTTCAGCTTATGAACTTCATAAATAAGTGTGAAAATAGCACATTTTATCAGATTTTCATTTCCGGGTCTGGAACGCTGACCCACAAATTTTCCGTGTATTATTTTATTGCATTTAATTTTAATGATGCTCTTTTCTTTTCCCTTGACAGTGATTTGATGTTGTGAATAGAGAATTTAATCATGGATACACGGCAAGATGATGAGTATGTCAGAATGTTATTGGGCACCGTACCCCGAGAAGAAGAAAAGGAAATAAAGGGCTGCAAACTGCCAACTAATAGGCAGGTCTTACTATGTCTGTTAGCAAACCTTCGGGATATGCATTGGGACCAGGCTTTATCTGCCACCATTGACAATGTGCTTTTGCATTACCAGAAGGCGAATGTCCCGACCATTACAGGCAGGAACAATATTGGCCGAGTGATTAAAACTTACTATGACAAAGGCTACATGATGCTTATGAAAAAGAATGAGGATAGAAGACGGGGCTGATGATCCTGGAATTATGAAGTTTAAATCAGAATTGAGCCTGATGATGAAATTTTATAAGAACACAGTGTTGAAAGACATGGCGGCTGCGAAAAGGGGGAAAACTCAGGCCGAACAAGATGCCATCGAGACTGACATACTCTTTATGAAAAGCATGCTAAGTGACAGAGAAGCTATCTACTCTGGGGTAAACAAAATACTCACAGAAAAGGTTCAGAAGCGACAGAAAAGGCAGATGCGAGAAGAGAAGCGACAAGAGAGAGAGCAATGTGATCATGCTGAGAATGTACAGGCTGATATTGATTCACCTATTAGCTCTGATGAGGACGATGACATTGATGAGGCCAGCACTGCTGAACCAAAGAGAAAACATCGGAGAACAGTGAAAGAGGGAGTTTCAATTTTTGTGCCCCATGATATTCTGAAGTCGGCAGAACTTGTTTCATGCAGTGTTCGAAACAACATCTCGCCGACCCAGCTGAGTGCAATTGTGTACTCCTTGTATCTGCATGTGGTGGAGATACATCAAAGCTGAGTCTAAATGCAAGGACGGCCCACCGATACCGAGCTTCCATCGTGTCAGAAATAAGTTTAAAAATCATGGATGAATGGCAACCATCAGACAAAGTACTGGTGCACTGGGATGGTAAACTTATGGACACGCTGGATTCCAAAGGCACTGATGACCGCCTGCCCATTCTTGTGTCTGGTGTCAATGGCACAAAGTTTCTTGGAGTCCCACCTCTTCCGCATTTGACTCAAAAAGCTGGCCTGGTTCAAGGAGACTTGATATCAACAGCAACCAAACAACTTCTGGTCGATTGGGAGTGTGAACAGAATGTCGTTGGTCTGGTTTTCGACACAACTTCATCCAATACAGGTAAACCTATTTCAAACATCAGCGTGAATTTATCACGACATTAATACCAAAATACAGTGAATGATTTAACAGAAATCTGCAAAAAGCACGTGCCTGAAATGGTGGCCTTAAACTACAATTACATTTTTTTTTCAGGACAAAAAACAGCTGCTTGCGTCTCCCTCCAAAAGGAATTAGAGCGTGCCGTATTCTGGTGCGCCTGTCGCAGGCATGTGGGCGAAGTCATCCTAGGTGTTTGCTGGGATTGCTTGAAAGTGGAGGGCTCTTCAAGTCCAAACATAATGGTTTTCCAGAGGTGAGTCATAAGCTTTACAAAATAACAAGGAATATTATTATCTAATGAACAAATTTAGTGGAATTTCTTTTATTAGACTTATAAGATATACTAACACCAAGCAAATGATCGATCATATCAATCTTAATACCCCTAAAACAATATTATAGATTAGTACGAAATACAATAATCCTAATAATTGCATTTCTAGGTTCAAGAACCATTTCTCTCAACTGGCGTACAATGAAAAAAGAAATACTACTACCCCGCAATGCCTGGAGTGTTTGAGGAGCGCCAGCAGGAGATGGCTGACTTCTTCCGTGAATCTCTAGCCCAACCATTTACACGTGGCGACTACAAGGAGCTGGTAGAGCTTTGTCTGCTGCTTGTAACTAAAGGATCCGAGCCAGTGAACTTCACAATGGTCTACCCCGGCGCACTTCACAAAGCAAGGTGGATGGCTAAACTGCTCTATACCCTCAAGATTGTTCTTTTGTCAGGCCAGATCAAAGAGCAGTTTCCCAAAGCCGAGGTTGTGACTAAAAGTCAAATCAGCAAGTTAGAACGGTTTGCTGTGTTCACAGTCGCTGTTTATGTCCCATGGTGGATTGTTTGCCCCATTCCAGCAAGTGCGCCACTGAATGACTTGAATTTGGTCGAAACCTTGGCTGAATTTGCCCCATATGATGCCACAATAGTTGACAAAGCACGTGTGGCACTCGGTAGACACACTTGGTACCTAACTGAGGAGTTGGCCCCACTGGCTTTGTTCTCGTCCCAAGTACAAGAAAGGACAAAAGAGGAGATGAGGAAGGCCCTTCTTTGCCATGAAGGCACTGAAGTTACTAAGAGAGTGGGGCTCAATCATGGGGGGCTTCAGGTCGTCAATGAGGCTGCAGAGCGTGGTGTAAAACTTTGCCATGACTTTCTTAATGTTGCCAGGGATGAGGAGCGCTTTCAAGAAGTCCTTCAAGTAGTTGAAAATGACAGACTCCGCGTTCCTAATCAGCGCAAACGATCATCTGTTTCTGAACAGAAATCATGGTTTCTTGCTCTAGAGAAATAATACCTTGTGAATATATGACAAAACCCCTTAATGTACCATGAGAGAATAAGAATGATTAACTTTTTTGTGTTAGTGATAACAGCTTTTAATTAAGACATGCAAATGATTTGTGTTAATATCCCTTATGATGGTTGTGTAATCTCATATATAGGCGCGTATGCCGTATAAGCAAAATCGCTATTTTTCAAATTGCTGGTGCTCACTCGAATATGCATGAATCTTCAAAAACTTGCACGTGGGTATTTTTTATGTCAATATGCAACACCAAAATTTTGAACAGCATTGTAGGACAAAGTTGGGGCAACTGTCACACCCTACCCCAAGTATCGGGGTTGGCAAAAAATTGGGTCTTTTGGGGGTTTTATTCTGTTTTTTTCGAATTTTCTATAGCTAATATAAGAAAAGTGTGTAATAAAATTTTAGAAACTGGCTTTTAAAATTTTTTGTGCTTATATACAGTATTTATTCATTGTTCTTGATAATGATTGTTGCTATTTTGTTAGATACATATAGATGATTTTTTTTAAATATAACTTAGATATAATAGCTAAAGCTTAGTATTACCGGTATCTATACTGAATTATTTTTATTTAACACTAAGAATCTAAGAAACCATGCCATTTGTTGCTGGAAGTGGTAGGAAATCTTCTCATGAGTGGGCCGATGTCATACGAGTTGAAGGAAGCTCAAAAGTGAAATGCAAACATTGTGGAATGGAATTAAGTTCTAAAATTGAGAGAATCAAAGCACATTTACAAAAATGTATAAAGAGAAATGAAAATCCTCCAGTTCATGATCAAGTTGCATTAAATATTTCATCTGAATCATCAGTTTCTGAATTATCATTTGATTCATTTCTATCATCAGCTTCTGGTGTCTCTGTCAACAGACCTGACAGTTGTTCTACTTCTCAACCTCCAAAGAAGAAACCTAAATCTTTGTATTCCCCCCCCCCATCAAGCAGTATTTGTTGTACTCCATTAAAGTCAAGATTGACCCAACCTCAGATGACCGATTTTGTCATAAAGACAACAGAAAAACAAAAGAAACTGCTTGATCTACAAGTTGCCAAGTTTTTCTACAGCAATGCAATAGCTTTTAATGCTGCTAGCAGCAAAGAATATAAACAAATGATGAATCTGTTAAGACCTGGGTATTGCGCACCAACAAGAAAAGACCTAGTAGGAGATCTTCTTACTGAAGTACATGATGAAATAGAACAAAATCTGAGTAATGACTTAACAAATGCTACAATAACTCTGCTACAAGATGGATGGTCATCAGTGCGGAATGATCCCACCATTGCCACCTCAATCCACACTGGCCGCTCAACATTCCTGCTATCAACGACTGATTGTAGATCAGAGAAGAAAACAGCAGAATATTGTTGTGAACTTGCTATAGCTGCAATAAATGAGGTCCAACAGAAATACAACAAAGATGTGAGTAATTTGAGTTCATTAAAATTTTAGAGAGATTAGTAATTAAAATAGCTCAAGTAAATAAAGTAACTATAAAAACCTTACAATACTATGTCAATACAATACTATAATACTATGTGTAAAATCCTTACAATACTATGATTATTTCTCTTCCTCATATTTTCAAGGTATTTGCAATCTGTACTGATAATGAGAGCAAAATTAAGCGCGCATATATATATATATATATATATATATATATATATATATATATATATATATATATATATATAATATATATATACAGGGTGGGCCGTAAGTTTCCATACATAGGAAAAATAAACATTTTGTTATGGACAACCATTTTTATTTATATAATATGCTCTACATGGTTGCCATTGTTTTGAAAACACATTTCAATACGTGTTCCCCACTGTTGATGAACACGCATTAGCACAGTTGACGTTATGCTTGTAATGGCGTTGGTGATACGTTCCTTTAGATGATTTATGTCTCGTATCTTTTCCTGATACACCATGGCCTTCAAGTGCCCCCCAAAGATAGAAATCAAGGGGGGTGAGATCTGGGGATCTGGGAGGCCACTCCACAGGACCACGCCGACCAATCCAAGCATCCGGAAACTGCTGATCCAAATACCGACGCACGTGAAGACCATAATGAGGTGGAGCTCCATCTTGCTGGAAGTAAACTGGGAAGTTACCTTCCTCGTTTAGCAGGGATGGGAAAATCTCTTCTTGCAACATGTTAAGATACCTTTCGGCATTAAGATTTCCACTGACAAAAATTGGTCCAATAATTCTGTCACCCCATATCCCGGCCCACACCATCACTTTACCGGCACCTTGCATCTTCGTCGGACTCAGCCAGTTAGGGTTAGCATTACTCCAATAACGTATGTTTTGCCGATTAACCTCTCCATTGACGTAAAAATTTGCTTCATCAGTAAACAAGATCTTACAACGCATATTCTTAGGGTATCTGAAACATAAAAACAAACGTTTAAATTTTCCTATGTATGGAAACTTGCGGCCCACCCTGTATATATCTGATCGACAAGAAATAGACCAACAAGTAGACGGACAAATCCTTTCCTTCCACGCTATCATCAAACAGTCTTGGAAGACACGCGGACACGGATTCAGAACAATGAAAGAGTCTGTTTCTTCCCAAAAAGGACGCGCGGACAAGGCGTCTTAAGATTTGGCGCGAAGTCCTACGTCACAGGAACTACGTATAAAAGCGAGCTTCCACTCTCATTCATTCTCACTCACTCACTCACACAGACACTCGCTTTCTGCTTCGTCGAGCGGATCTCATCGCGTCGACCGCCCTCCGGTTTTCCCGCCGGAGGCGTGGCCTGCTGCTTCCTTCAAGGCCTAGGATTTGTCATCAAGTGGGACCTTCTGCAGACCGCCTGCGGAGGCGGTCCTTCGAGGCCCAACCGGAATCGTTTCGGGCCTGCGGTTTGTGGGGTCGGCCTTCAAGTTTCTCTTCATTCCTCGAGATATATTCAGCACCTCGGGCCTGCGCCTGCAAGATCATTTAAAGCCATCCTGTACCTCGAGAAGTAACATCACCTCAGGCCTCCGTACGAAGCCTACATCCATCATCTCGAGAGGCTTAACGGACAACGACAACTCGAGTCTACGGTAATAGGTCCCTCTTCAGCCCGCCTTCAACATAGTTTACATCGTCCTAAGATAAGTACCTCCTATTCTAAGTACTCTTGTGAAGCCTACATTAAATACCGCCGAACGGTAGACTATACCCCAAGTGTAATTAAGCGTTCCAACTGACTCGTGAAAGAACGCAGTAGGCTTGTTATCCAATTCAAGTGTCATTTCAATACCGTAATACCGCGTATCATCCGTTATGTTCAATTCATATTTATGTGATAACTAAATATTCTCGTGGCGTAATCACTTAACATCACATAATGTTCTTATATATAAATGATATTTGTGTAATCGTTGTCAAGCATTTCAATCCATTATTATTAGGCCGCATCATTTATTCTGTGTCATTACTAGGCCCATTCAATCATCTAGCCTACTTAATCAGAGTGTCATGTTTTCCATTCAATGTACCAAACGCACGGGCATTCTTAAATCATTTACTAGGCCCATTCAATGTTCCATGTTGCATGCCATTTACGTACCATCAATGAGTATATCACTTATTACATGTCAATTAAGCTATTAACATTTCAACTTTTTAGCTAAGTCTATGTCATAAGCATAATGTAAAACTACCAGTTAATTACTGTCAATTCTTTGTTATATCACAGTGAATAAATAACGGCTTTATTTTCATAATAAAATACAAAACTATAAGGTGTCTTTTATAACCTTAATATTAATTTGCTTGGGTGTAATCCAAGCTGGTGACCCTCGCTGCCATGCCTGTCACTTCCAATAGTATGGTGGACTTAATCAAATAACCACTTATTCCAATCGGTGATACTGTATGACATCATAAATTATTAACCCAGCCTTTCATTAATAAGCAATCAGTCATTGCATACAATTAAATCATTATCACCTTAAACGGCTAAAACTAGGTCCATATATATATAATTTCAATGTGGCCATAGAATGTTTTGAGAAATATTTATTTATATATATATATATATATATATATATATATATATATTACTATATTACTATATTTAATATGTTCTCTCCAAATCTTTTATTTTGTTAATCAGGGATGGCTGAAGGACAAGGGAGGACTAATGCCACAAATACCGAAAGATACTTGGTAGAACTCACAAGAAACTTGTGTAGACACATTTATAAAAAAATGTCATAAATACAAGGAAATCAATACTGAGCAGTAAATTGATGGAGAAATTACCACTGCCCTGAACAATGCAAGCTTATACAGAGAGGCCCTTCACCTTCAGAAGCAGGTAAAGGAAGTTGCTATTGCACTTGAAAACGTATACTTATCTATGAAAATTTGGTGACATTTTTAAGTGTGGTACATCTGCTACTTAATTATTTTAATACCTACTCTAGTTTTATTTTAATTAATTAATGCTTTGAGTAAAAATTTTATTTATACTTTATTCTGGGATTTATTATTATATCAGGGTAATCAAATTTTTGCAGCTTCAAAGTGATTCAGCAACTTTGTCAACTGCTGTTGAAACGTGGATACAGCTCTTGCAAAGTGAAGACCTCAAGCCATACAGAGCTCGAATTAAAAAACGAATGACTGATGCTGTGGAACCATTCTTTTATGTAGCATACTTCATGGACCCTCAATACATGGGTAAGTATCAATATTTATAATCTATTTATAATATATTATTTCTGTATTCATAGAAATATATATATATTATATATATATATATATATATATATATATATATATAAGCAAACAACCACAAGGAAAAGGAAACACAAAGTCCGAGCGCTTTCGTGATATATTCACATTATCAAGGAGGAACAGAAAATAGACGGAGATTACAAAGTATTTGAGTTAAATAGACAAGCAAAAAAATTCACAATTGGCACCTCAAATTAAAGGCCTTAAAGCCCTCTAAAGATTTTTTTCCCCAAATTGATAACATAATCTGTAGGCAGCTAAATAACTGAATAAAAAATATATACTGTATAGATGAAATTAGACAAAAAGAAAACCAATACAGAGAACAAAAATTATTATAATGGTTATTAACCCTAATATTTAATTAAAACAGGGAATTAATAGGCAAGAATTTAATGAAAAACAAATAGATGACATAGATAACAAATAGAAAACATAATCTGTAGGCTGATTAATTACTATACAGATGAAATTAGACAAAACCCAGTACAGAAAACCTAAAAAAATTATTATAATGGTTATTAACCCTAATATTTAATTGAAATAGGAAAAATTAAAATGCCCGTAATTAATGAAAACAAAGGGAAATTTGCCATCGTCTTACAGATTATTACAAAATTTCAACAAACAATCTGGAAAAAAATTGTTATCACAACAGCAACCCACTTCAAATATCCAATAAACCACCCAGCAACCAAAGATTATACACGAAAGAAATATTACAATTAAAATAGACACATAAGAATGTTAACAGTTCTTACAATAATATTTATTTATTTAACCAGGGCAAACCATTAAGAGGCAAAAAATGCAATTAAGAAAACAGTAGGCCCATCGCCAACTTACTGACAATGTACGGATCTAATTTGTACAACCCAGGGCTAATATTAAAGACCAAATCCGCATTATTCTTGATCACACTTGATTCCAATATATTTCTGCTAACAATAGATTTACTAAACCTTAATTTGGAAGCATTTTTCCAATCAATGGGGTGATTAGAATCTCTTACGTGAATGAAAATGGCGTTAGATTCCTGGCCACTTCTTATACTGTATTGATGCTGTTTAATACGTAACTCAAGAGTCTTACCAGTTTGGCCAATGTAAAATTTATTACATATTGTGCAAGGGATTTTATATACACAACCATGTTCACTTAAAGGGGAGTTCTTAATCAATGAATTCTTAATGACATCTAAATTTTTGAACGCAATATTTACGTTAAAAGTCCTCAGCAGATTGGGGAGCTCGAGGAAATTTTAGTGTTACCATTCAGAGAAAATTTCCTCGAGCTCCCCAATCTGCTGAGGACTTTTAACGTAAATATTGCGTTCAAAAATTTAGATGTCATTAAGAATTCATTGATTAAGAACTCCCCTTTAAGTGAACATGGTTGTGTATATAAAATCCCTTGCACAATATGTAATAAATTTTACATTGGCGAAACTGGTAAGACTCTTGAGTTACGTATTAAACAGCATCAATACAGTATAAGAAGTGGCCAGGAATCTAACGCCATTTTCATTCACGTAAGAGATTCTAATCACCCCATTGATTGGAAAAATGCTTCCAAATTAAGGTTTAGTAAATCTATTGTTAGCAGAAATATATTGGAATCAAGTGTGATCAAGAATAATGCGGATTTGGTCTTTAATATTAGCCCTGGGTTGTACAAATTAGATCCGTACATTGTCAGTAAGTTGGCGATGGGCCTACTGTTTTCTTAATTGCATTTTTTGCCTCTTAATGGTTTGCCCTGATTAAATAAATAAATATTATTGTAAGAACTGTTAACATTCTTATGTGTCTATTTTAATTGTAATATTTCTTTCGTGTATAATCTTTGGTTGCTGGGTGGTTTATTGGATATTTGAAGTGGGTTGCTGTTGTGATAACAATTTTTTTCCAGATTGTTTGTTGAAATTTTGTAATAATCTGTAAGACGATGGCAAATTTCCCTTTGTTTTCATTAATTACGGGCATTTTAATTTTTCCTATTTCAATTAAATATTAGGGTTAATAACCATTATAATAATTTTTTTAGGTTTTCTGTACTGGGTTTTGTCTAATTTCATCTGTATAGTAATTAATCAGCCTACAGATTGTTTTCTATTTGTTATCTATGTCATCTATTTGTTTTTCATTAAGTTCTTGCCTATTAATTCCCTGTTTTAATTAAATATTAGGGTTAATAACCATTATAATAATTTTTGTTCTCTGTATTGGTTTTCTTTTTGTCTAATTTCATCTATACAGTATATATTTTTTATTCAGTTATTTAGCTGCCTACAGATTATGTTATCAATTTGGGGAAAAAAATCTTTAGAGGGCTTTAAGGCCTTTAATTTGAGGTGCCAATTGTGAATTTTTTTGCTTGTCTATTTAACTCAAATACTTTGTAATCTCCGTCTATTTTCTGTTCCTCCTTGATAATGTGAATATATCACGAAAGCGCTCGGACTTTGTGTTTCCTTTTCCTTGTGGTTGTTTGCTTATTAATAAGGTCACGTGTTATTTTGTGATTCTAGTGCATATATATATATATATATATATATATATATATATATATATATATATATATATATATATATATATATATATTCATCAAAATCAGAGGTCCTCACCTCAGTACCACAAGGAACAGTATTAGCTCCACTACTCTTCATAATCTTGCTAACTGACATAGATGAGGACGTTACCAAAGACAGCACAGTAACATGCCTTGCGGATGACACAAAGATCAGTAGAAAAATAAGAAACCCAGAAGACATAGGATCTCTACAAACCGACATAAACAGAATCTACAACTGGACGGAAGACAACAATATGAAGTTTAACACCGAGAAATTTCAGCTATTACGGTACGGAAAAAGAGAAGACCTAAAATCCATGGAATATTATACCCCAAATGGACAGGAAATTCAGAGAAATTCCAGAGCAAAAGATTTAGGGGTTGTAATGACAGATGATGCGAAATTTGAAACACAAAATAAGATAGCAGTAAACAGAGCAAAGAGAATGACGGGACAGATATTGAGAATCTTTAAACGAAGGATAGGAATGTAATGATTCCTCTACTGAAAACCTTGATAATACCCAAATTGGAATACTGCTCGGTCCTAACATCCCCATATAAAAAAGAAGACATTAGACAGCTGGGATCTAGAGAGAAGCTTCACAGCCAAGATCAATGGGTGCAAAGAACTAAATTACTGGGAAAGGTTACGCGAACTGGACCTATATTCACTGGAAAGGAGAAGAGAGAGATACACCATTATTTACACTTGGAAAATAATGGAGAAACTAGTCCCTAATCTTACTCTGAACCCTATAACTCCCCAAACAACGGTGGAAAGTAGAAACGGTAGACTGTGTCGTATTCCCAAATTGAAGGTGAGACAGGGAACATCCTTAACCCTGAAAGAAAATATATATTAACAGGAGCAGAACTTGATGAAGAGCAAGCAATGGCAGCAGAACAGTGGATAATCAGCAACAAGCCTCAATATCTAGCATATTTTCTGGCTTTCGAAATAAAAGACAAGAACCTTTTCTCAGTATCAATGTTTAATAATCAAGTCATTCAACTGTATAAAAAGTCTTCCTCTACTTGGTGGCAATTGATGAAAGTACAAACTGCAAAAAGAAATGCTATTGGTATGGAAGATTTCTGCAACTTTTGTGAACATCTACTGAGTTGTACCCCAAGTTCAGCTGCCAATGAGAGAGTTTTCTCAACATTTGGACACATCTGGTTCAAGTTACGCAACAAGCTTGGGACAGAAAAAGCAGGAAAGCTAGTCAAAATATACAAATATTTGCGGAGTGGAAGTGAACTGAATGAAGATGAAGTTTGATTACTTTGAGATGTGCCAGTGCTTAATAAATAAATACTTAACTATGATTACTATCTGAATTTAATTAGTTTATTACTTTTACAGGGCACTTCATTTAATAAAATGAAATATTTTGGAGTTCAGTTTTAATTAAAAATAAAGTTGAAGTTGAGTTGAGCTTTATGCTTTTGTTATTTATTTAATAAAACGAAGTCCTACATGACTGCAATGACTCTTAAATACATGGTATTGATTGTTATATTATTTTTATTAGCTTATTACAGTAACTCTTGTTTTAAAATATCTAAAAGAAACCGCTTGAGTGGGTTTTAATTGGTTTTTTTCAGGTGGGCTTTTTCTGAAAAAAACCACTGGGGACAACTAGGTCGGGTGCAATCAGGCCAACCCTGCCAAGTATTCAAGATTTACGAGACGGGGTTCGCAGAATAGAAAACGAAACTGGAGAGAAATGGTATGAAAATGAGTATTAACATCTGAAGTGATAGTATTGTCTAGAGAGGACAGAGAATTCAATATCTGGTTTGGAGAACAGCAACTAAAACAGGTCTCAGATATTCACTATCTGGGTGTTAATATAAATGACAAAAGAGTGAAGGAAAAGGAAATTAATAATGGATTCGTGATGTACAACAAACCATTAACATGCTGTATCCCCTCTTAGGAGATCCAATTATCCTTACAAAAGTAAAGGATGATTGATCTTTTGGATCTTCTGGATTACACAGAAATAAACACAAAAAAACAGCCGTACAAAACCAGTATTATTTTTTCAATGTTTCTACCAGTTCAATCAATCATATCAAATTATATCATGCCAAAATGTCATCCTGACGATGAGTCACACGCCATTGTTGAGCTCACCTAGGGTTGCCAGATTTTTCAAATGCCCATGCGACCCAAACATCTTTCTGAGTTTTTTTTTAAGACCAAATTTTTTTCAAATTGAAACGATTTCTTCAACGGTTACAACAAACAAAATTAGAAAATTTTATTAAAATAATGCTTAACAATTAAACATCGTGAATAATAGTGAGATTATTATACATAATATTGAAATTATCATAGCATATTAAATATTGTCTTACTAATATCGCCTTACTAATTATATTATGGCATATGTCAATATTTTTTTGAACTTTTAATCTTCAAAATTTTAGCTCCATCTTCTGACTTCAAGTATAACTGAAATTCCTTGCAAGTCATAGAAAAATTTTCTTTAATCATGAGTTCTGATTCTACGTTTTCGATAAGCAACCGATTTCTCTCTCTCCTCCAGTTGGTTGCAGGGCCGTTTCCTGGCATAAGCAGACTAAGCGGCCGCTTAGGGCCCCGCTGCTACTAGGGGTCCCCTAGACAGGCTCCCAGGTCATAGCTCAGTGGGCAAGAATAGGAATATAGCTGAAGTGCTGAAGTTGTTGTTGTTATTATTATTATTATTATTATTATTATTATTATTATTATTATTATTATTTTAGAAAGTCGATATCAGCCTATGTCTTTATAAGGGATTTACATTTAATTTCCAATATTCTGAATAGTTTTTTTATTTTCAGTACTGAGTTTCTTAATAATAATTCTAGATAAGAATTTGCAGTATGCTAAGAATACTGTCTTCATTTTTTCTTCTGCTGACGCGTTTCGTTCATATACTTTCAACATCTTCAGAGCTTTATACATAATTTTAAAGTAAAATGGGTTATATATATATATATATACAGGGCGTCCCAAAAAAATGTATACACACTTTAAATAATTATAAAGGCAGTGTTTATTAAAATACATTTCATTTTCAAAATGTAATAGAATCTACAGACATTAATTAATTGTTTTGTCAACGCCTGTTTTCAAACTGACGTCCGTTCTGGTCCAGGCACTGCTGATAACGCGAAGCAATGGAATCGCAAACATCACGAAACATTTCGTTTGGTATTTGTGTGCATTCTCGTTCAATGGCTGCTCTCAATTCAGTGACTGTTGCAGGTTTTATAGCGTAGACTTTGTCTTTTAAGTATCCCCATAAAAAAAAGTCTAGTGGTGTGAGGTCTGGTGAACGCGGAGGGTATTCTACGAAACCCCTTCGTCCAATCCACATCCACATCGTGCCAAGTACCACTCGCAATACTCCACTCTTCGGTCCGGATCATCTTCATTATTAGCATGGACTAATCTTGGAATGTAACTTTTCCATTGACAGCGCTTCAAAATGCGTTGGACAGACGATTCTGAAATTCCTACCTCACGACTCGCTTGCCGCACAGATTTTCTTGGACTTTTGTGATACGTTTCCAGTACTCTTTCTTGCTTTGTGGGGCTTGTCGATGTCCGTGGTCTTCCGGAACGCTTCTTGTGGACATTCTGAACAGTTCCATCGGCTTCAAACTTATCTCTAATTCGAGTGATGGTAAGTCGCGTTGGTGGATCTGTTTGAAACTCCCTCCTAAACTGTCTTTGCACTTCAACTGCGTTTTCACACTTCCAGTAGCATTTTAGAATGAATTTCCTTTGTTCAAAGCTTAGTCTGACTGCCATTATTAATTATAATGGGTTTAACTTGGAAAGAAAGAAACATCAATTGAGCTATCAGCTGTTAAAGTGTGTATACATTTTTTTGGGACGCCCTGTATATATATATTTCCTGATTGTAAATTTGATACAATTTCAAATTAATTTAAGAATATTCGAAAGTTCATTAAATTTTATATTAATTTTCGGTTTTTCATTTTAATGTAAAAGGCTTGGAGTGAAACCAGGTGGGAGAGCCGGCTTAAGATACCAGAGCCACAGCATCAGAGAGGCCCTGTTGGAAGTCAGAAACAATGCCACAAATGCCATAGCCATGACTGAAGCACAAGCACTTGCAGAGGAGGTAGGGCCTTATCGCTTTCAGATTTGCACAGTAGTATGGTATGACATTCTTCATGCAGTTAACCATGTGAGCAAACTTCTGCAGTCTCCTACAATGCAGTTTGATGTGGCAGTCAACCTCCTCACAAAAACAAAAGACTCACTCACCAGCTACAGAAACACAGGTTTGGTTGCAGCACAAGTCGTAGCTAGGGACATATGTGAGGAAATGAATGTGGAGGCTGTGCTGAAGGAGAAGAGGCTCAGATCCACAAAAAAGCACTTTGCTTACGAAGCTCCTAAAGAACCATTTACAGAAGCCTTAAAGAGGCTGGAAGTCAAATTTTTCAATGTGGTGGTGGATTGTGCCATCGGGTCAATAAATGAGAGATTCAAAACATTAGATGATGTGAGGGACACATTTGGGGTTCTAAACTTCACCACAATGAACAAGGAAGACTTGTCCTACAAGTGTGAAAAGCTCTCTAAGATACTGAGCTCTGGAGCTGACTCTGACATTGATGGAAGAGAACTGGCCCTCGAAATTAAGAACTTGCCGACTTTACCTTCACACAGCATGACTACATTGGAGCTTCTCTCCTTCATTCATCAGAAGCAACTGGAGGAACTATACCCCAATCTCTGGGTTGCACTAAGAATTGCCTGTACTCTACCTGTGACAGTAGCGTCAGCCGAGAGGAGCTTCTGTAAGATGAAGCTAATCAAGAACTACCTCAGATCATCAATGGGGCAGGATCAGGATCGCCTCAGTGGCCTTGGCATCATAAGCATCAACCAGGACGATGGCAGGGAGATTTCATATGATGATGTTATTATCCCCATTATAATAATAGCCCAGTTTTGTTTGTTTGTTTGTCTGTCTGTCTGTCTGTTTGTTGCAGAATTGTGTCACGCTCTGAAGGAACTATATATAAAAAGCTCCATTCCTTCTTCTTTTTCTCCTCCGTTACGTTTTTAAAAACCTAACCGTTTGATAAGGTTCACATTTTTATACAGATTGTTTGAGCTGCTATGTTATATCTATAAGCATACACTTTATTAATAACATTTTGAAAATTTTTTACAGGTTTTTTTTAATTAGTATTTTGAAAAAATTTTACAGGTTTTTTAAATTAATATTTTGAAAATTTTTTACAGGTTTTTTTAATTAATATTTTAAATTTTTTTTACAGGTTTTTTTTAAATTAATATTTTAAATTTTTTTTACAGGTTTTTTAAATTAATATTTTAAATTTTTTTACAGGTTTTTTTAAATTAATATTTTAAATTTTTTTACAGGTTTTTTTAAATTAATATTTTGAAATTTTTTTACAGGTTTTTTTATATTAATATTTTCAAATTTTTTTACAGGTTTTTTTAAATTAATATTTTGAAATTTTTTTTACAGGTTTTTTTATTATATTTTATAATGATCCTATCCTTTTTTATACTAACGGTGTTCAGGGTATCATTCCTGACTTAATAAGCTTGCTCTTCTTTTAAGTTTTCGTTCTCTTGCCAATAGTCTTCATATTTCCGCAGCAATCTCCATTTTCGTGGTTCATATATATTTTACTGTCATTCTTGACGGCACGGGTACACTATTATTTAAATAACCATGGACTTCGTAAGCAACTTTCACTCAATAAGGGAGCTCCGATGCACCTCCGATAGAGGAACGAACGGCAAGTCAAATCTGCCGAAAGCCATCAACTTTATTTTAAACGTCGATAAAATTTCTACGCTTCGCGAAGGAAATGAGACATCGGCGGAGCAGATTAAAAATAATGGTGATAATACTATTTCTCTTGGAAGAACACTTTCGGTGGTACGCGAGGCTTTTTTTATAAACAATATAAGTAAAAATGAGGTCCGCAATCCCCATTATAATAATAGCCCAGTTTTATTTATTTATTTATTTATTGTTTGTTTGTTTGTCTGTCTGTCTGTTGCAGAATTGTGTCACGCTCTGAAGGAATTAGATAGGAATAATTAGAAGCTATGAATTATTGCTTAGCAAATTAAAATGTTGCCCAAGCTCACCTTCCGAGATTAATTATTTGTTTTATTTTATTATAAGTAACTATGATACGTGTTAATTAAACTGATAGGATTCCAAATAAATTAAAAGCTTTTGGAATAAATTTTTACTTAGCTGGAGTATTGTTGTTCAACCACAAAATATATTGTTGTGAAATATAAAACATGGAAGACCCCGCAGAAAGAAGACGTCGCTTAGCAAGAGAAAGGAAGGCCAGACAAAGAGCTCAGGAAAGATACAATCGTACCCAAGCAAGACGGAACTCAGACACTACGATTGATGTGGTTGATGTAAATGAAGATATTGATTCTGTTGTGCACAGCGAAAATAGAATCACTCGCAGGAACGAAATTGAAATGAGAAGAATAACCGAGAGGAGACGTAGCGAAACTCGAGAAGAAACTGAAGCAAGACTTGAAACAGCTAGATTAAGGATAATGGAAAGAAGACAACAAGAAACACAGGAAGAAACTGGAGCAAGACTTGGAGCGGACAGGTTAAGGATAATGGAAAGAAGACAACAAGAAACACAAAGAAGAAACTGAAGCAAGACTTGGAGCGGACAGGTTAAGGATAATGGAAAGAAGACAACAAGAAACACAGAAGAAACTGAAGTAAGACTTGACAGCCAGGTTAAGGATGGTCGAAAGAAGACAACAAGAAACACAGGAAGAAACTGAAGCAAGACTTGGAGCAGCCAGATTAAGGATGGTCGAAAGAAGACAACAAGAAACACAGGAAGAAACTGAAGTAAGACTTGAAGCAGCCAGGTTAAGGATGGTCGAAAGAAGACAACAAGAAACACAGGAAGAAACTGAAGTAAGACTTGAAGCAGCCAGGTTAAGGATGGTCGAAAGAAGACAACAAGAAACACAGGAAGAAACTGAAGCAAGACTTGGAGCAGCCAGATTAAGGATGGTCGAAAGAAGACAACAAGAAACACAGGAAGAAACTGAAGCAAGAATAGCAATTGAAAGAATTAGAGCGTCTCGAAGGATACAAAATAGAAGAAATACATTACTTCCGGCTCATAGAGTTAATAACAATACATTTGATGAGGAAAATTATTTATCACACTCATGCGGACCTATGAATATTCAATATTGCAATGCTAAGCATTTTGTGGTAGAACGTCCGACAGATGGTAAATTCAACAACTGTTGCCATAAGGGCAAAGTAATATTACCACGCCGAAGAGATCCTCCAGCATATCTTCAAGACTTAATGAGTAATCCAATGAATTCTAATTACAGACATTTCAACGATAACATCAGGTCCTATAATTCTGCATTATCTTTCGCTTCAATGGGAGCACAGTTATCCCATGTTCCTGGTCATGGGCCATATTGCTTTCGAGTACACGGCCAAATATACCATCGAACTGGAAATATACATCCAAATGAAGGTGAATCACGACAGTATGCCCAGCTATATGTAGTGGATTCGAGAATGGCTACTGGTATTAGATTAGGTAATCACAATAATTTTAGGTGCATAGCAGAAATAATGACAGTCTTGGACCAAATGATCAGGACAAATAATGTTTATGCTTTGGCATACAAAATGCTAGGAGAAGTTGAAAGAGAAGAAAATGAACGAGCATCAGAACACAATATTCCGACACCAGTTGTTAACATGGTATTTAACCGAGACAGAAACAGTGACCGAAGACGTTACAATTTACCATCTGTGGATGAGGTAGCTATGATTTTCACAAATAATGATGGAGAACCTCCTTTTGACAGGGATTTTCGTGTATATCCACGAAATAATGAAGCTCCTCTCATTACATTGAACATATTGAGTCCAAATCTTGACCCTATGGTCTATCCATTATTCTTTCCTTATGGAGAACCAGGATGGCAACCAAGAATGAGTATTAATGATAACTTAATTACCAACAATAGACGCAACAATGGACGTAACAATATTAGCATGTTACAATACAAGGTGGCTCAAACTACAGTGAGAGATGAGTATAACGCACTTCTGCACGGAGGAAAATTATTCCAGCAATGGGCTGTAGATTCCTACATTCAAGTAGAGGCCAACAATTTAAATTTTGTCAAGTATCAACAAAGACGCCTTAAAGTTGAACAATATCAAGGGCTATCTGATCATTTAGCCAATGTTGCTGACAATGCAGGAACTCAGGTAGGGAGAACTGTTATATTGCCATCGTCGTTTCAAGGATCACCTAGAAACATGAGGGAGCGTTACCAGGACGCCATGGCTTTGGTTAGAAAATTTGGAAAACCCGATTTATTCATGACAATGACATGCAACCCTTCCTGGAGTGAAATAAAAGATAATCTCTTCTTCGGGCAGCAGCCTTCAGACCGACCAGATATTGTGGCAAGAGTTTTTCACATAAAATTGGAAGAATTAATGAAGGATATCTTAGAAAAAAGCGTTTTTGGCACTATTAGAGCTTACTGCTATTCCATCGAATTCCAGAAACGTGGCCTGCCTCATGCACATATTTTATTCATAATAGATGAAGAAGACAAATTTAATAGCCCTGATGAAATTGATAAAGTAGTTTGTGCAGAAATACCCAATGTTAATGATGAACCCAGGCTTCACGAAATTATTAAGGATTGTATGATTCACGGCCCATGCGGCAACTTAAATCCAAATGCTCCGTGTATGGAAAATAACAAATGTACTAAGGGTTTCCCTAAAGAATTCAAAGATAACACACAAGCAGATGTTGGTGGATATCCATTATATAGACGCCGGCCAAACACTACATTGTTTATAAGAAATAATACAATTGATAATAGATATGTTGTTCCTTATAATAAGTATCTTAGCTTGAAGTTCAACTGCCACATTAATGTCGAAGTATGTTCATCCGTGAAATCAGTGAAATATATATATAAATATATCTACAAAGGATATGATTGCGTGAATGCTCAAATGGAGATTAACAGTGTTCAAGGTATCATTCACGACGAGATATCAGAATATTTAAATGCCAGATATATCAGTGCCCCAGAAGCGATGTGGCGTCTGTTAGAATATGAAATGCACAAGAAATCACATGCCATTATACGTTTGCCAGTTCACTTGGAAAGAGAGCAGAATGTATATTTCACAGAAGGAGACGAAAGACGTGCATTAGAAGCAGCAAGTCGTAAAAATACACGGCTTACAGCTTGGTTTATTTTGAATCGGCAAGACCAGCAGGCCCGAGAATTGCAATATACATCCATACCATATCATTATGTTTTTAATAACAATACTACTTTGTGGAAGCCTCGACAACGCGGTGCTGGAAAAATTATTTCACGCATGTATACTGTTAGTCCAAAGGACTCACAACGTTACCATCTCAGGATACTTCTGTTACATGTAAAAGGTGCTGTTAGTTTCACAAGTTTGCGCACAGTTAATGGGGTCGTTTATGCAACTTATAAAGAAGCTGCTAAGCAGAGAAATTTGATTAGCAATGATGATGAATGGATTAGATGTTTGACTGAGGCTTCAATGGACCAAACTCCTCATCGCATCAGACATTTGTTTGCTTTAATTTGCGCATTGAATAATCCTAATAACCCAGTTCAGCTCTATCAGCAATTTGAAGAAAAAATGCTAGAAGATTATGACAACCAAGAATATCCTATTGAAAGAGCAAGAATGGAGTGCCTAAAACATATTGAAAGTGTCTTGGTAATACATGGTTTAAAATGTGCGGCAATAGGACTACCTGATCCCGGATTAGTATCTCATAATAATAATTTGACTCAGCAATATGATCTATTACCACATGATCAACTTGAAGCAAGAATCAGTAGCTTGAATATCAGGCAACAAGAAATATTTGAAAGGATCATCACTGCAGAAAATGATGAGACAGCTGCTCATAGATTCTTCTTCGTGGATGGACCAGCAGGATCTGGAAAGACATATCTATACAATACTTTGATGTGTTACTTGAGACGAAAAGGAAAAACGATTCTGTCATATGCAACTACAGGAATCGCTGCAGATCTGTTAGGTGGACGCACTACAGCCAATGTTATCCCAAGAGGTTCAAACATTGATGTCATAGAGTCATGTATCAAGCATTCGCCACTTTGGAATTATGTTCAAACATTCACCCTTAGTGATAACATGAGAGCAGCAGGACAAAATGAATTTTCTACATGGCTTCTTAAAATTGGTGATGGAACTCTAATAAGTGATGTTAGCATGGGATCAAGTACTGTTGAAATTCCAAGAGATATTCTCATTAAAAATCATTTACCTGAAGTTATATATGGAGACTCGATTGAAGTTAGTAGTGCTGAAGCAATAGCTGAACTAGCTACCAAAATAATTCTTACATGTAAAAACAAAGATGCAATGAGTCTTAACAACGAATTATTGGACCGTATAGTAGGTGATGTTGTAACATATAAAAGTGCAGACTCACATGTGGCTAATGATGATGAATCGGCATTAAACTTCCCTGTAGAGTTCCTAAATCAACAAATTGTATCAGGATTGCCTCCTCATGAGTTAAAGTTAAAGAAAGGTTCCATAATTATGCTATTGAGAAACCTTAATCCAAGGAATGGACTTTTAAATGGCACCCGTCTGGTTGTACTGTCACTAAATGAACATTACATTCATGCTCGAATATTAACCGGGAGCCATGCTAACACTGAAGTGCTCATACCAAGACCAGATCTCATGCCAAGTGATACAACATTGCCTTTTGTAATGAAACGGAGACAGTTTCCAGTTATACCTGCATTAGCAATGACAATAAATAAATCTCAGGGCCAATCATTCGATAAGGTTGGATTGTTTCTACCCAGACCAGTATTTAGCCACGGGCAACTCTATGTGGCTCTTAGTAGAGCTCGGAACAGAAACAATCTTAAAGTTGAAATTACAGAAACTGAAGAACAAGGAGAACTTATTGCATCAAGGATTTTTACAAAGAATGTAGTTTTAAAGGATCTTTTGTAATAATAATAAATATATTTTATAATGATCCTATCCTTTTTTATACTAACAGTGTTCAAGGTATCATTCCTGACTTAATAAGCTTGCTCTTCTCCTACGTTGTCGTTCTCTTGCCAATCGTCTTCTTATTTCTGCAGCAGTCTCCATTTTCGTGGTTCATATATATTTTGCCGTCATTCTTGACGGCACGGGTACACTAGTATGATAATAAAAACCCACTCTAATAGACAGAATTTATTTCCACAACAGTTTCGATGCCCACTGGCATCCTCTTCGGGTGGATACAGAAAAACGAATCGTTTTTCTGTATCCTCTATTCTGAATTCGTTTTTCTGTATCCACCCGAAGAGGATGCCAGTGGGCATCGAAACTGTTGTGGAAATAAATTCTGTCTATTAGAGTGGGTTTTTATTATCATATTGTGACTTTCACGTAGAAAAATGAAGTTTTTTTGCATTTATGATGATGTTATTGATGATTTCGCCCAGAAAAATCTAGGAGGCAAAAATTTTGAAGATACAAACTGTTCTGTATAACTGTTAGCTATTATACGATTGTATCGTACAGTTAGTAATTGTTTGGTAGTTGATAATTGTATTATTTTTTTATACATAGTTCTGTATCATTTTTTGTAAATAATGTATAAGCTAATTTTCAGGAATTTCATGAGTATTTTTTCTGTTTGTCTTCTGAAAGTACATATTTGTTGTTTTGGACATAAATGTTTCATTAAAATTGTTTCATATTTGTTTTTTATTAACACAGCCATTTTTTGTAAGTGTGTGCTGAGGTGATGTAGTAAGGCGTGAGTTGGTGGATGGAGGGGTGGGGCCTCAAATGGGTATACTGCTTAGGGTCCTCTAATGGCTAGAAACGGCCCTGGTTGGTTGTTATCAAGCTGAAAATTCTTTCAGACCGTTGGAATGAGGAATGGAAAATATATGCTCCAGAATTTTTGCAATGTTTGGAGATGGAAAGGTCTTGAAGAAAAGCACCCATCGTTGATCCAGGGGTAACGATTTATCGCTATCGTTCATTTCTACAATGAATCTTTTTAAAAAGATGAATTTGTTGAAAAGTAGATCACCATTCACTTCATTTTGGAAGAACTGAAAGAGTTCCACAATTTCTTCAAATTCTGGGACTTTCTTCAAATCTAAGCAGCGTATGGCTGCATCGAGGAAACTTTGACAATCAATCTCGAATCGTTTAACTGCTGATTCATTATCGCATTTCTGTATCAATTGCCGAGCCAAGAATCCATAAAATTTGTCAGCCTTTTTCTCACGTAACATTTGTAGAATATTACTCATGATTGTGTATAACTCAACAATTATCACTTCATTTGTTTCAAGTTTTTTCAATGCTGGCTGAATATCGGTGCAAATGTTTATTACAAATCCTAAATAGGCTGCTTCCAAGCTCATCATCAAAAAACATTTTTAAAGTGGGTGGCACACTCTGTCGGCTTAAAAAATAAGCTTTAACGGGCTCAAAAGAAGATAACAATCTTTCTATTGCTGGCAATAAAGAGAGCCATTGGGTGGGTACATGGCGCAACAATTCAGACCAATGGGTTTCCAACCAGTTGAAAAATTCCTTTAGTTCGCCGGTTTTTTAGTGGAAGAGCTGAATTCGTAAATTTTTATGATGACTGCCTCTATATCATACTTTAGACAGTTACACGCTGTTTTAATAGCATTGTGTATTTTGTGCAAGTTACAACCAGCTTTGACGAAGTGTTGATTATGGCTCTGCAATGCTGTGAAGACACTATTTTTACTCCCATAGTTTATATTGGCATTATCTGCTCCATAAGCCACCACTTGCTTGAGCGACAATCCGTTTGTTTCTAACCTTTGCTGAACTGCTGCAAAAATTGTGGCCGAGTCCTCAGAATCCAAAGAAAAGAACGATAATAAGGACGTAGTGATTCCTTGTGAAGTATCAAAATATCGTAGAACTAACGGGAAGGATTTTATGTTTCCTTTGTTGGAAGCATCAGTACAAAGAAAAACTGCATGATTACCACTCAAGGATTTGATTCAAGTATAAGCTCCTTAAAGTGTGGAGCCAAAACGTTTTGTGATGATCGATGACAACTTTGACCATCCACAAAAAAATTTAACAGCAATTTTGGAATCTCTAAACATACCTTTAAACAAACTGCTCCCGTATCCAGCTCAGTTGTAACTATGTGAATGATAAACGGCGTGGTAGCAGTAAGATGCTTCAGCGAAAGCTACTTCATTTTCGTCTTGGGAATCCTTTTTCACATAAAAATCAGTGAGTGTTCGTGAGCTTTCCGATGCCTTCACATTTTCAATGTGTGCTTTCGAGTTCGCATATCGCATTATATCATTTTCACCACCATGACTTATTGTAAACGGGTGATTGTTGCATATCTTGCATCTTGCAGTGAACTGATCTCTACCAGGCTGAATCCAATCGAAAGTTTTTGTCCAATCCTTGTTGAAAGTCACTCGACGTTTTTGTTTTTTTAGTAGTAGTCTCTGAACTAGCCATTTTGCTGGGGGAAAAATTGTAAATATTATTATTATTATTATTATAAGTAAAAAAACATGATTGTAAATAATTAATTCAAAAAATATTCTAAATCTTATAAATAAAATCGTGTGTCTGTTCCTCTTTCACGCAAATGCAGCAATTTACACCTGAACGATTTCTTATAAAAAGTAGACATACTTACAGATTGTATTTGAATTACACAATCTCAAGTTGTATGGTCAAGCAATCGCAGGATTCACACTAATTCAAAACTTACAACATAACTACAGCCGAAAAACTGCCAACTTGTGGCCAAACATAACATTTTATAAGCGTTATGTAATTTCTAGGATGTTCTCGAATATTCGACATTACTCTACAGAATTCTACAGGATCCTACATAATTCTAGAAAATTCTAAATCAGTTCATCCCGAAAAAATTTGCTTAAAACATATTTTTTGCGGGACATTTTGAATACAAAGCGGGACGCGGGATTTTTTGATCAAATGCGAGACGTCTAGCAACCCTGGCTGAGCCTATGCCATGTCATGCATGTGTTGGACTCAGCATGCATAGTGTTCACCACACATCCTCATTTATCTCTCACTGTACATGTACGTACATACAATTATACTAACATTGTAATTTTTAGAGGGCGCTGTTGGTGGATTTGTGGGTTTAGACCCTTCTGGAAACAAAGTGAATTGGACTTTGCACCTTTTGGAAACAAAGCCATATTATCATGGGCGTCGATCGCTTTTCAAAAATTACGCTTCTCAAGAAATTTGCTACTTTAAATACAGATTAACAAATGAAACATTGAAAAATTATCAAAAATAGATAGTTAGAAAATCTAGAGGAGGAAGAACCATTGTTGTCCCAAGGCGATATGATGACTAAGCTGATTGATGCAGCATTGCTTGTATATATTAAGTTAAGGTGTGTATATATATATATATATATACATCTCATAATTGTAAGGTTAGTGAAAAATTCACTTAATTTAGAGCTAACATTTTTGGGCTCTTGTGGCATCATTGTTTGGGCACTCTTGTGGCATCATTTTTTGGGGGCACTGCGCGTCCTTCCTACTCGTTTGTTGAATGCGGCACTTACAGGGCGTGGTCTTATAGAGAGCTCTCTTGCAATTCAGTTTGGTTGTTTAGATACAAGATTGTTGAATCGTGCAATGGTTATAATGTTTCAGACCAACAAAGACTCTAGGATCCACTCATGGCTCGTCTACCTAACTGTGTTCGTAATTGTGTATTGTGCATGTCCTCCGTGGTGGTGGAAGGGACCTACAATTTTACGTGGGTTCCGAACCACAAAGCCTTAATTTTACTACCTTAAACTATACCCAGTCTATCAATATATGCGTCTAATCGATTTTTAAACATGTTTATAGACGTGCTACTAATTACTTCTACCGGCAAACTATTCCACCTATTTACTGTTCTATGCGTAAAAACGTTTTTGGCAACTGCTGTCTCGAACCTTCTACTTGTCAACTTAACCCATTATTTCTAGTCCTATTATATTGAGATATTTCAAAAAGCTATCTCTACGTTATCGAACCCATTCATAATTTTGAAAACCTGGATTAGATCACCCCTTAGCCTCCTCGTCTCGAGTGTAGTCAATTTTAACTCCTTAAGCCTATCCTCGTACGACTTCGACCTAAGCGACGGAATCATCTTCGTTGATCGTCTTTGAACTCTTTCGATTTTGTCTATATCTTTTTACATATGCGGATTCCAAAATTGGATCGCGTACTCCAAATGGGGTCTAACTAATGATTTATAAAGCGGAACAATAATATCGCGCGATTTGTACTCAAAATTCCGAGCCATAAACCCTAGCATTTTGTTCGCTTTGTTGACCGCTGCTGTACTTTGTTTCGCTACTTTTAAATCACCAGTGACTATAACTCGTAAATCTTTTTCCTGCTCTACGTTTGCTAACTCCTTCCCTGACATACTATACATAAAATTACCGTTACGTGAACCTGTATGCAAAAATTTTGCACTTATCAACGTTGAATCTCATTTGCCATGTGACTGACCAATCAACGATTTTATTCAGATCTTCCTGGATTTTACCTCTATCTTCGTCATTAATCGCCCTACCACCCAACTTCGTGTCATCCGCAAACTTTGAAACTGTACTGACTAGGCCGACATCTAAATCGTTAATGTATATAAGAAAAAACAGGTTGTGTTGTTGTTGCAAGGTTTAGAAAGACCATAAATAGTGCCCCTTTTGTGTTTTATCTTGATTTTATGGAACTGAGGCCAAAGGTAGGCCCACATCGAGTCAGCAACCCTGAGGTAGGACCTAATAGGACCTCTAAGTCCATAAGTTGTAGTCTACACTGCGTTCGCACTTATTAAGTAGATTACATTTTCTCCAATGTTTTCAAAAGTTTTTACCCGATTTCAATGAAATTTGTAGCAAATAATCACTATATATAGCAGCATTGGTGGTATTCATTTTGATAAAATATTTTGATAATTAAAATAATTATCTCATTTTATTGAAAAATATGTAAAATATTGTGTTCCGAATTATTAAGCAAGTATTCTATTTACGGATCTAAATGGTGAAAATGGGTAAGAAGAAGGATTTAACACTAACTGAGAAAAGAAAAAAAAATAGTCGAGTTACTCGCTGAAAATATAAAGTCTATTGAAATTGCGAAGCAGTTTGGCAGAGCTTATCGAACTGTAAACAAGTTTGTCGCGGAGGGTACCAAACTGAGGCAGCGAAGTGAAAGGAGCTATAAGAAAAGTGACAAGGCGGCAGATATCTGTAATCAAGCGCAAACTGCAAAGCATCCATTGTCCTCAAGTAAGAGGTTTTTTGAGCAGGTTGGCATACATAATTTACCAAGAACATCTCGAGAAGATCCTCCAAACAATTGGCAAGACGTGTAAACCTACGATTCAGTCACCATTAACACCCAGGTACAAGAAGCAGCGTGTTGAATGGGCGCGTCAGTACGTGAAAACAGATTTTAATACTGTATTGTTAACCGATGAATGAAGAGCAACCCTTGAGGGATCTGATGGTTGGTCAAGAAGATGGATTGCTAAGGGTCAATCTCTACCATGGAATGAGGTTTTCTTTTAGAAAGTTTGTGTGAGACTGGGCATTAATTTTTACACCATCAGGCACTCTGTATGGGACAGCTACTTCATTGCCTATCAATCCTGCCCAAGACATGATACTACCTCCACCTTGTTGGCGTCTTAATCTCGAGTTACTTGATTTGAAATGTAACGCCGTTAGCGTTACCGTTACTAAAAACGTACCGCGTCACGTAACGGCCGTTACTTGTAACGCGTTACTGCCCAGCTCTGCAAACTATGTATATAAATAAAATTACGGTAGCTATAATTCTTGAATTTTAATGTGAGGGATGTGCCTGATGTATGGAAACTAGTTTCTCAATTTCAGGTGTAGTGCTTGGCAAGAAAACTCTAAGATCATGTTCTACGTTTAGTCGAGAACGATATTTAGTTTTTATATTTAACAAAGCTGAAAATCCTTTCTCACATAGATAAGTACTGAGAAACATTAACATTGACTTCACCACCACAATTACTACAGCAGGATAAGACTCGCTCATTTTGGACCAGAACTTAGTCAGCGGAAGAGTTTCAAATGCATCTCGGTCTGTAGAGTCATTCACCAACTCAATAAATTGATCCTGCAAGTCTTCTACGAGCAAGTGCACGTCAACGATGAATGGATTTCTTATCAATTTTAAATCCGATTCGTTCAATTCCGGAAAATATAACTGGAACTCCAGCAGCAGAGAGGAAATATGCGCCATCACTAACTGAGTCATATGAATTTTAACATTTTTTCATTATTCTCAAGCGCATCGCTAAGATGCTCAAACATACAAAGGTTTTTGTTTTTCACTTTTGATTCCCACAGTTTCAGTTTCATACTGAATGCTGCAAGTTTGTCCATGAAATCAATCACAGTAGTGTGCTGACCTTGAAGCGATTTGTTCAACGTGCTTAGACGTAAGAATATGTCATTTAAGTAGGCTAACTTCATGAGCCATTGGTTATTTGACAATTTTTTGACAAAATTTAAAGACTTTGTTTTGCTGTCTCGTTGAAGAATTCAGTCAGCTCGTTTTTCAATGACTCAACTCTTGCTACCACATTTCCCCGTGACAGCCAGCGTACCTCGGTGTGAAATAGCATGACTTCTTCATTTGCACCAAACTCCTTGCAAAGTAGGTGGAAGAGGCGAGTATTGAGCTAGACTTGATAGCATTCACCATATGAACGACATCATCAAGAACTAATCTCAGTTCTGGTGGGAGATGCCAGAGCATATCGGTGAATCATGCAATGAAGATCCTTTGAATCGGGGCTCGCTTCCTTCATTTTACTAGAAATCTCGAATGCTTGCCAAGCATCGCAGATGCTCCATCCGTTGTGCAAGTACATACATTGTCCCAAGTCAGTCCCTCGGTTTTGAAAAACTTAGAGACCTCTAAGAAAATGTCTTCTCTAGTAGTAGTAGATTCGAGAGCATGACAAAACAGGAATTCTTCTTTGAAATCCCCGCCACTTATATATCGCGCGAAGACGAGTAGTTGGGCACAGCTGACCACGTCTGTCGATTCATCGAGCTGAATTGAAATTTTGCTTAAGGATGCTTCACGTATTTCAGCAACTACTTGGTGCTTGATGTTCTCCGACATCTCTAAGATTCTCCGTTGGACAGTATCGTTTGTGTGATAGCGTGGGGTAGACACCCCAGTTAGGTTACTTAGGTTCTAGCAAACAATCAAAAGCACTTACCGGTGCGTTGAATTAGGTATTTCTTGAAGCCTACCGTTTTATTCCTGTGTCCCACAACAGCCTACCTAACTCTCTCTTACATTACCAATTTAGAAGCTATAGACATTACCCCTAACTATACTTAAGTACGAACAACTTCCTACCCGATTTGTTACCTTAGATTCATCACCTAATTTTACTCAGCACCAAAGATTAGGTCAGATAGGAAAAAAACATGTCTAGGCCAGACCGAAGCAATACGAACAGCCCGTTGGTTGTTTATGGCTTCGTCTTGCCATTCAGCTTAGATTTAGTGATATTTACTCTTTAGTGACTTTTAGACTATATACATATATATACATACACGTCACCTCACTCCTCCCCTACAAGTTTAGTCTGTCAGGGGGATGAGGGACCCTAGACGACTGCGGAGCGGGGTTGATGTAGTAGGATCAGGTGCAACCTGTATAGGCGGGCAAGTTGAACCATTTTCCGGAGGATCAGTTCTCTCTTCCGGAAGACTCTGGTCCTTCTGCACTTCCCGTTCCCATATCTGGTCCTGATGGCGTTTAATAGAACGACCATCTTCTAGTTGGCACTTGAAGGAAACAGGGCCCGTTCTCTCCTGCACAGTTGCAGGAACCCATTTTGGTCCAGCCCCATAGTTGCGAATCACAACTGGATCATTAGGTTTCGCTTCTAGAACTCTCCCTCTTTTAGTGTCGTGGTACAACTTCTGTTTTTCCTGATGGCGTAAAACTCGTTGTTGTAACATTTCGTTTGGACGTAACAAATCAAAAACTGAACGAATTCCCCGGCCAATCAGAAGTTTAGAGGGAGACACCCCTGTCGTGGTGTGTGGTGTTATTCGATATTTAAACAAAAATTTATCCAACACCACTTGCATTTCCTCCCCACGAGAATGACGCAAGGCCGACTTGAAAGTACGGACCATGTTTTCCGCGAGACCGTTAGTAGATGGGTGGAAAACACTAGACCGGACATGTCTAATGCCATTTAGGTGGTGGACGAAGGAACGAAATTCCTCACTGGTAAAACAAGTACCATTGTCGGAAACCAGGACTACGGGTAAACCCCATCGAGCGAAAACTGAACGGAGTAAGCGAATCGTTACACCCGAAGTCGTGGAAGTGGTTGGAAAAATTTCCACCCACTTAGAGTAGGCGTCCACCATGACTAGGAAATAAATATTATTTATAGGACCTGCATAGTCAACATGGATCCTATGCCACGGTATAGTAGGCCATTCCCAAGGATGAAGTGGACTTTTCCTTGGGAGATCTCTGTTCTCTAGGCAGCTTTGACAGGAACGAACCAATGATTCGAGTTCTCCATCTAAACCAGGCCACCAGAAATAAGCTCTCGCCAGCTCTTTCATTTTTGTTGCGCCCATGTGTTCAGCGTGAAGTTCCTTCACTAAATTCGACCTGCCTTTATTTGGAATAATCACTCTGTGGCCCCATAAGAGACAGCCATTTTGAATAGAGAGGCCAGACTGACGCTGAATAAAAGGCTGTAATTCACTCTCAACCTTAGTAGGCCAACCAACTGAGCAGAAATGGATGACCCTAGACAGAATAGGGTCTGATTTTGTCCACTGCTCTATTTGTACTGCAGATACTGGAGTGGATTCCAAAAACTCCACCAAGTGAACCCATTCTGTAGGTATAGGTACACAATCATTTGGATTTTCTAAGGGCAACCTACTTAGCGCATCAGCCGTACCTAGAAGTTTACCTGACGATGTACTAAGTCAAATTTATAGGCTTGTAGAATCAGTGCCCATCGTTGAATCCTACCTGAGGCCATACTGGAATATTTTTATTAGGTGAAAATAAACCTAAGAGAGGCTTATGGTCAGTAATTAGTTTAAATTCATGACCCCATAGATAGAAATGAAATTTTTTTACTGCAAATACTAAGGCTAATGCTTCACGTTCCACTTGTGCATATCGTCTTTCCGTCTCAGTTAGTGTTCTAGAAGCAAAACAGATAGGCCTATCTACACCATCAATGTGGTGAGATAACACTGCCCCAATTCCATAAGAACTGCTGTCTGCTGAAACTACGAGAGGAAGTTTAGATCATAATGCACTAGGAGAGTGGACTTTAGTAGTACGTCCTTGGAAGCCTCAAATGCTTCCTTTTGAGTTTCTCTCCCATCTCCACTGTTCCCCAGATCGTAATAGCTTATTCAGGGGTTCAAGGAAAGTCGATGCATTAGGCAAAAATTTCCTATAAAAGTTTAGGAGACCTAAATAAGCTTGTAACTGTGTGATGTTTTGTGGAGGTGGTGCCTTTTCTATTGCTTCTAGTTTATCCACCGTTCGATGAATGCCTGAGGCATCTATGCGGAACCCTAAATATGAAACCTCGTTAGTGACCCATGAACACTTTTCTCTCTTTAGCTTAAGTCCAGCATCCCGGAGTCTTTTTAGAACCGTGGTTAATCTAGTTAGGTGTTCTTTTTTAGTCGAACCTGAAATGAGGACATCATCTAGAAAGCAAAGTACCCCTGGAATGTGACCTAGAACTTGGTCCATTGTCCTCTGAAAAATACCTGGAGCCGATGCTATTCCATAGCATAGCCTATTGTACTTATATAGGCCTCGGTGCGTATTTATGATAGTTAATTCTTTAGAGTTTTCATCTAAACTTAGTTGAGCATAGGCTTGGGACATATCGAGTTTTGTGAAATATTTTCCCCCAGCAAGAGAGCTAAATAATTCATCAGGCTTGGGTATAGGATAGCAATCTAGAAGGACGGCTCTATTTGCTGTTAAACGGTAATCCCCGCATAACCGCACGGACTTGTCCGGTTTTAGTACAGGAACTACTGGGGCAGCCCACTTAGCGTGTGTGACTGGTTCAATAATTTATCTTTTAGCAGCCTGTCAATTTCTAAATCTACCTTCTCCCGCAGTGCATGCGCAATTGAACGAGCCTTACAAAATTTCGGAGTTACATTAGGATCTACTTCTATGCAGACCTGATGGCCTTTTAGGTTGCCTACTTCAGGCCCAAAAATAGAAGAAAAACTCCCTTAACAATGAGTCTATGTCAGATGGATATGAAAGTGTATGCACATCTGCCTGACCCCTTGGCAAGATTTTGTCAATTGGCATTTCCAAAGCATCAATCCAATCACGGCCTAGTAGAGTAGGCCCTTGCTCATCCACCACTAAAAGGGTTAAGGGATGAGACAAAGTTTTCTGGTTAAGTGTAACTGTGACGTATGCTTCTCCACAAATAGGTATTTGTATGTCACCGTACTTCTTCAAAATTGTTTTAGATGCATGTAGTTTAGGTGTGTTTTTGAAAATCTTATCAAAAACTACCTTGGACATGACCGTCCGGGCAGCACCCGTATCCAATTCTAGAGGAACTGTAATTCCATCTAGGCCTACCTCTACAATATATGGGCCTGTATTTTCCCCACTTTGCTGCTCATAGAATAGGTACTCCACTCCAATGTTCGAAGTATTTCCCTTTTGAGGATTTATACTAGAAATGTTAAAATTAGAATTTTCACCCTTTGTTTTTCTTTGAAAAACACACTTTAGCTATGTGGCCTATTTTACTACAGTTTCGGCAAACTGCTTCTTTAAAAGGGCAATCTTTCTTCCAATGGTGTTTTCCACACCCTGTACATGGCTTGGAAGGCTTAGTAGAATTAGTAGGCTTAGTCGTATTCGCCTCATACCTTTTATTTGCCTGTCTAGTAGGCTCGTTAGGTCTGCCAGGCCTAGAAGATTTAAAGCTATTTACGTGTTGGGCTTTACTACTATGATTTCCAAAAGCTCTAACATCTTTAGCAGCTGCTTCTCTAGCCGTAGCTATTTCTACAGCCTGACTAAAAGTTAGGTCCTGTATGGCTAATAGGGCTCTCTGGGTAGACTCCTCTTTGAGACCCATTACAACCTATCTCTTAGCATTTCATCTAATTTGTCCCCAAATTTACACGTACGGCTATGGCTTTTTATTCCTGCAACAAACTCTGCAATGCTTTCATTTCCCGTCTGATGCCTTGAATAAAATTTGAAACGTTCATAGATGAGAACTACTCGGGGTTTGTAGTGATCGGTTAGGGCCTGTACCAATTCATTATAGGTGCAAGTTTCCGGTGCTTTAGGAGAAACTAGGTCCATAACTAAACCAACCGTTTTAGGGCCTATTATAGTTAAAAAGGTAGGTACTTTCTTAGCATCCGGAATGGAATTTGCCTCGAAAAACAACCTCACCCTAGTGGCATAAGCTTCGAAGTCCTCCCCATTGTCTTCGTAGGGGCTTATATGGCCAATCACCGACATGCTAGAGCAAAACCGAATTTGACCAACTCACGTGAAGTAGGTTAGGTTAGGTTTAAATTTGGTCTAGTTACTGAATAGTGAATTTTATTAGAGTTAGGGCTGAATAGTGAATTGTATTAGAGTTAGGGCTGAGTAAGAATTAGTTTTAGAGGTAGGGCTGAGTAGGAATTAGTTTTAGAGTTAGGGCTGAGTAGGAATTAGTTTTAGAATTAGGGCGGCGGGACCTACGCTATAGTACGGTAGCTTCCCCACACAAACAAACCAAATCGGACGACCCACTAGTCTGCATCCAATTTTCCAAACAACCACTTGAACCCAATAAGCCAAATTAACCCAATAAGCCAAATTAACCCAATGAGCCAAATTTAACCCAATGAACAAAATTTAACCAAATGAGCCAAATCCCATCCTCGTCGCCAAATGTGATAGCGTGGGGTAGACACCCCAGTTAGGTTACTTAGGTTCTAGCAAACAATCAAAAGCACTTACCGGTGCGTTGAATTAGGTATTTCTTGAAGCCTACCGTTTTATTCCTGTGTCCCACAACAGCCTACCTAACTCTCTCTTACATTACCAATTTAGAAGCTATAGACATTACCCCTAACTATACTTAAGTACGAACAACTTCCTACCCGATTTGTTACCTTAGATTCATCACCTAATTTTACTCAGCACCAAAGATTAGGTCAGATAGGAAAAAACATGTCTAGGCCAGACCGAAGCAATACGAACAGCCCGTTGGTTGTTTATGGCTTCGTCTTGCCATTCAGCTTAGATTTAGTGATATTTACTCTTTAGTGACTTTTAGACTATATACATATATATACATACACGTCACCTCAGTTTGAAAGAGGTAATAATGCTACCTTATTCTCGGCAGAGTCTCCTTTTTTTCCCTTTGCTATTCTTAATGATACCATGTATGAGGCGCGTAATACTGCTTCGTTTTGTTGGCTAATGCTTCCCGATCGATCAAAACGTGCTCGCTTCAGTTCCGCTTCTTTTCGTTCGAAGAAGGGAACGTCCTTATTAACAAGTTCCGTATGGCAGCCACTTAAGTGTTTCTTGAGGAAACTTGGCTTTAGTGAATCTAATGAGAACACCTTGTTGCATATAACACACTGAGGCAGCTCGATCCCATTTTTGATAATAGATGTGAACCCATACTGTATGTAGTTTTCGTTATACCGATGTTTCTTAGTTGCAGATTGTTATACTTTTTTTTTTATTGGGTTCAGAATCCCAGCTGAGCCCTGAACGGCCAAGCTCTGAAGGGCCACACAGCCCAAGTTAAACTAGACTAAAACTTACGGACTTGGAGGTCCTATTAGATCCTACTTCAGGGTTGCTGACTCGATGTGGGCCTACCTTAGGCCTCAGTTGCATAAAATTAACATAAAAACAAAAGGGGCACTATTTATGGTCTTCTTTCTAAACCTTGCAGCAACAACAACAACAACCTGCGCCATTGCACGATGCAACAATCTTGTATCTAAACAAC
The DNA here is from genome assembly GCA_023014485.1 of Bathynomus jamesi. NCBI lineage: Eukaryota > Metazoa > Arthropoda > Malacostraca > Isopoda > Cirolanidae > Bathynomus > Bathynomus jamesi. The sequence continues at coordinate 1,274,871 of JAJOZX010000466.1, read as the reverse complement.
CGAACTGAATTGCAAGAGAGCTCTCTATAAGACCACACCCTGTAAGTGCCGCATTCAACAAACGAGTAGGAAGGACGCGCAGTGCCCAAAAAAAATTACGCCAGAAGAGTGCCCAAATAATGACGCTACAAGAGCCCAAAAATGTTAGTTCTAAATTAAGTGAATTTTTCACTAACCTTATATATATATATATATATATATATACACCTTAACTTAATATATACAAGCAATGCTGCATCAATCAGCTTAGTCATCATATCGCCTTGGGACAACAATGGCTCTTCCTCTTCTAGATTTTCTAACACAGATGCCATCACAATGCCTGTAATTGTAATAAAATTAAAAACACAATGCAGTAGTTTATTCAGTGGCGTAACAAGCGTGGTTCAGGTGGTTCACCGGAACCAGGGCCCCAACAATCTTGGGCCAAAATGCAACATGCTCTGCTATCAGAACATCAGCAGTTTATATTATATAAATACATAACAATTTTGATTTAAATCTATTAATAACTATTTATTTTTATAGATTATATTTAAAATGTAAAAAATATTTAAACTTATTTTATAAAATTGGTTTATTTTTATAGATTATATTTAAAGTGTAAAAAATATCTAAACTTATTTTATAAAATTTCCAAATATGTAATTATTAATTAAAATATATTATCAGTTACAGAAGTAAAATGGCCATATTTGAAGTGTATGCGGCTATTTGAGTAGTAAATTGTACAAGGATTCTCTAACCGTAAGATTATTTATCTAAGAACTATTATTTAAAGTTAAGAAGTTTAGCATTATTTATTCATAAAATATTACCGTTAATAAAATAATCTGTCACTTTACCATCAGATATTTAACAATTATACAGTTTTGTTTTGCTTTTAGACAAGTAATCCATACAGTACTTCTCATGCCATATAGTTGGGGTCGGCAACTTAGGTGCTATTACCCACCAGTCGGCGTTTGAAAAACTAAATGGGCAACTGATAAATAGTGTTGATGTTAGGAAATATGTATTTTATTAAATAATATATCATTAACATACAGAGATGGGCAAGATACTTGGAAATTGTATCTGAGATACAGATACAAGATACCCAACAAAAATGTATCTGAGATACAGATACAAGATACTCGAAAAACTGTATCTTCAAGATACAGATACAAGATACATTTTTAAGATACAAGATACTTTTGAAAGAATAATTATTTGAGTTTAGTTTCACCTGGTGAGCCATGAGCGCACGAGTTGTCTCATTCAATTGTTTATTATTATATTTTCTGGATATAAATAAATGCCAAATCAATGGTACTTCATATCTCAGTATTCATATAGTGATATAACTAAAAGGAAAGCACAAAGTAAATATGTATAAATAATCCTGAAAATTTTTAGGTATGGAAAAATAAAATAAACCACACTTTTTCAATTTATGTATTTCAAATAAATTGTTAATACAGGTATGCTCAGTTACCTACTCACGAAGAAAAAATAAAGTTTTCCTCATAATAAATATATTTGCAGGAATAAGCAAATATATGTATAATTCCTGATTTTTAATCATGTTAAAACATGTTAAAACCGCGGGATACAAGATGAAACCTGAGTACGTCTGTGCCGAGACTGTGCGCGCAGTGCAACGGTAGTATTCATGTACAAACATGTAACAGCAATCGCCGGCCTGCTTCAACGTGCGTCAGATATGATCATATTTCATGAATAGTTATTAGCGTCTCTATTTAAAAAGTATCTTATGAAAGTATCTTTGAAAGTGTATCCCGGGATACAAGCTACATGACAAAATGTATCTTAGATACTTCTCAAGATCCTCCAAAAATAAAGTATCTAAGATACGTATCTTGTATCTTAAGATACAAGATACTGCCCATCTCTGTTAACATATAACATCAAATATATTATTTTTATCAAATAATGTGCTTGCAAATTCTAATTTTTAACGGAACGCACGATTGCCCCTCTCCCCCTTCCTTGGAGGCCAGTCTAGAAAATTTGGCAGTTACCTCCCGTCAAGTCTGGACAATCTGACAGTTGCCCCCTATGGATAACTCTCTTCCCCCCCGTGGTAATGAACCCCCCCCCCCCACCCGTTAATATATCCCTCCCAATGTACAATCATTACACATTATTTCTTGCAATCGGAAATGTAAGCTTAGCAACAACATTTTTCTCATCAAATACTTACGGGGATGTTTGCTGGGCATAAGTTGTGCGCGGTAAACATCCTGTAAGTAGGCCGCACAGCGATACGCACAGTGCCAGCGTTTCCGTTGTCGTTTCCTTAACGGATGTTTTTAAATATTTGTTATTTTGACAGTTGCAGATTGTAGTCGCTGTGTGAAACTGCGGCAATATGAAGCGTGTGTACCCGAGTGGTGCACGAAAAAGAAGAGAGAAACAAAACGAGCTGGAGCGTTGTCAAAAGCTTCCCAAGATTCACTCATTTTTTCGGACACAGCAAAGACAGACAAATGAAGGAACAGGTGAGCAAGACGACGACGTCACTGATGAAACTGCATATTCGACGGAGACAGGAGCTCATGAAGAAGACAGTATTACTGGATGTTCGACGGAGACAGGAGCTCGTGAAGAAGACATCACTGCTGGATGTTCGACAGAGACAGGAACTCGTGAAGAAGACAGCACTACTGGATGTTCGACGGAGACAGGAGTTCGTGAAGAAGACAGCACTACTGCATGTTCGAACGATGATCTATGTGACCGCGGTAACTACCCACTCGATTCACAACCGACAGCTAATCAACGCCGTTTTATCATTGAAAACGGCCCGAACCAACCTGTGTTGGATTTTCCGAAGAATCGTAACGGGCGTCATTTCAGTGCATCGTATCATGTATCAGCATCTGCGGGAGTGCCAGTCCGACGATTGTGGCTTGACTTATGGGCAATCGAAGCAGTTTGAATCCAAGCTGCAAATCATGGCTAAATGAAAACCGAGACTGGGATCATCTGTCACGAAACGTCATTACTCATGAAAATTCTGCATATCACATACAGTCATGTATTATGCTCTCGCGGTTCAAGTGCAGTGTCCTGAATCAGGAAATGGAAGATCAGGCCATGGCGCATGTGAATTACTGGAAGCAAGTTGTGGAAAGAGTAATCGATGTGATCATCACTCTAGCCGTTTCAAATCTGCCACTGCGAGGGCATCGAGTGTGTCCCGATAGTTTCGATAAAGGAAACTTTCTTTCGGTCGTCGAGCTTCTATCAAGGTATGATCCCGTACTGGAGTCTCTACTGGCTAAGCCAAAAAACTCCATAAGGTATTTGAGTCCAGCCGTCCAGAATGAAGTTATTGTCATGCTAGGACGTGAGCAATGTTCCCTCTAAGGTGTGCGCGTGTGCGCGCGCACACGCGTTGTGAAACCAGCGCACACAGCAAAATAAAATGCGCACAGGCTCAAGCGTATCATGAGTCACGGCAGTAAATGAAGTAATTTAAAAAATTTCAGTTTAATGAATTCTATAAAGAACAAATTAAGAAACCGCTTGAAAGAAAATCATTTGGACATACTGTACATGCTCATGCGAATTAAAATTTACCTGAATGATGTGACGGATACTTAAATGAAAGGCACTTTCATTGAATGTTATTTTGATTATATTTTATTTTATTGAATTTTATTATTTTTTTATTTTATTCCTATTTTGTGAATGGATAAAATCGTGTATTAATCTTGATAGTCTATTTTAAATTGCTAAATGCTAAAAATTGTTTTGAGAAATGATAACTAAATAGTCATTTTCAATTAATGTTATTTTATTTCTTTATTTTGTTGAATTTTATTTTACTATTTTTCATTTTATTCATATTTTTAGAATGGATAAAATGTTTTCTTTTTAAAGAATATATGATATTGTAAACAGTTTTTTAATATCCATTTAATAGTACCGTAATGATGAAGCTATCACCTTAGGGAAATAATATTTATTAAGTATTTAATATTTATATATATTTAATTTTGAAGATAATAGCGCTCAGAAAAGTTTGCACAATTTTTCACCATGAATCTAAATGTATGCACAACGAAAATTTCTTGCGCACACGGACTAAAAAAAATTAGAGGGAACATTGGACGTGAGATCATCAATAATATCAGTTTGGAAGTAAAAAAGGCGAAATATTTCGCTATCATGGTCGATACCACTCAGGATATCTGGAAGATGGATCAAATGAGTTTGGTGTTACCGTACGTTAGTATCGAAGTTAACGAGCGTGGAGTTCCTACTAAGCTTATAGTCAACGAAACATTCGTTGGATTTACTCCAGTTTGTAACCACACGTCTGAAGCGCTTGAACTGGCACAGTGTCTAATTGTAGGCAGCAATGCACAAAGCAGCTTTTCTGATGTTATCACTTCTCTTTTGCTGTTTTTAACATTGCCAATCACGGCTGCGTCATCTGAGCGCGCGTTTTCGAAACTGAAAATAATCAAGAACTATTTGCGATCGACAATTTCTCAGCAAAGATTATCAAATTTGGCAGTGATATCGATCGAATCTGAAAGAGCTAAGCGGTTGGACATCTCCGATATCGTGAACAAATTTGCGAATGCAAAAGTTCGCAAAGTGAGCTTCAAATAACTACTGCATGTTAGCTGTGCAATTGTTTATGCAATTTTTTGTGCGCCTGTATGCGTTTGTTTTTTTGATGAATCAATAAATGGCCTGCTTTGAAAATAATTTCATTTTTATGTCGATGGGCCCCATTCGAATGTCCTGAACCAGGGCCCCCAACCTGGTTGTTACGCCACTGAGTAGTTGCATTTTTAGGTATACATTTTATAACATAATTTTTAACACTTGCTAGATGCAATTTTTTTTATCAGTTCTACATTTGTGACGGTCATAATAAAAATTGAAATTTGGCTAATCTAATTTTAGTATAATATGAAATTGGAAAAAAACCATTAATATATGACTCACGAAATTCCTTAGTCAGTTTATTTTTTTTTTTTAAATCACTTTACACTGCTACTTTGATAACATTTATGACGCAAAAATATTCAGCGAGGCTTATATATCGTTAAATAAAAATTCTAGAAGTTTCTGGCAATGAGTGGAATAAACGTTTTCCAATTTTTTTTAGAATATTCACTTGAATTATGTCGAAATAAATATATATAGCGTAAATTTTGTCCATTCCTTCCCGTACCCCGAGGAAACCTTAATACGTACCCCAGTTTGAGAATCCCTGGGTTAGAGGATGTTAGGAAAAAGATCTTGACATTATAGTTCGAAGCAATATAAAATTTTCCAAGCAGTGCTTAGAGGCTAGAAATAAGGCAAATAAAAAGCTAGATATTATTAAGAGGAATGTTAGTTACAAGAGTAAGGAAGTGATCTGTAAATTATATTATGCTTATATTAGGCTTCACTTAGAATACTGCACTCAAGCTTGGTCCTATCACTTTAGACATGATATTGATATGCTTGAAGGTGTGCAACGCAGGGCAACCAAGCTTATCCCTGGGTTAAGAAGACTGGAATACAGGAAAGATTAAAGGAACTGGGTATGTTTAGTTTTCAGAGAAGTTGCCTGAGGGGAGATATGATACAGATGTTCAAAATGTTTTCAGGTTTGGTCAATTTAGGTGTAAGTAACTTTTTCTTAATGGAGGCTGATGGAAAAACTGGAGGGTATAATAAGAAAATTAGAAAACAGACTTGTCGACTGGATCTACGAAAATACTTTTTCAGTCACAGAGTAGTAGATTGTTAAAATGATTTGCCATATAATGTAGTAAATGGTAGCTCCTTAGTTATTTAAAAAAAAATTTAGACACTTTCATGAATGAAAGAGACAGTTTGTAGATAGTGTATATTCTTAGCTTAAGTTATGTAGACTACTTTGGTAGCTCTATAAATAGTTATGTTAATTAGCTGACTCATACACAGATCCAGAGGGGGGAGGCCAGAGGGCTTAAATAAAGCAACGGGGCTTAATTTGGAGCCCCCATAAATTCTAGTTAAACGAAATTAGGTAAAATGTTTGAATGCTTTATGTCCACGTTGCTTCAATTACCCCCCCCCCCGCGGGCCCCCCTCTGGATCCGCCTATGAGCCGACTTCCCAGCAAACACAGTACGTAAATACAACGTTGTATCCTGGTTGAATCTTGGTCATGTCAGAAATTGACATTGTACTGACGTAGTTACAACGTAAAACTTAAACGTTATGTTGCAACGTTGATACAAGGTTACATAATGACGTTGTATACACGTGAAGTACAAGTAAACTTCTGACGAAATTTTTTGTACGTAGTATAGATGTTGTCTGCGCGTAAGGTTTTATATCCATAGCATATAGTTTCGTATTACATTATTTTTCGTTACAAAATTGTAACGGAGTTACATACGGCATACTAGTATTTCAAATAGGGCGTCTTTGTTGAACAAAATTTTATCCTTGAGACGTTGCGTCAACGTTGTATCTACGTAAAGTTTACGTAATATCACAACGGTGTGAAGACAACTAAACCACACATTTGGTGTATCTACGTCACAGTGCTAAAATGCAACCTTGTGACAACGTTGTGTCTACATAAAATTGTTAGCTGGGAAGATTGACATTTTGCACAATTTTACTGTACACTATAACTCATGACTTGGATAACCTCGATAGGCCCCAGTGGCTTAATGTTTTCCAAATGCAATGTAATGCAATGATACTAAGACCTATTCTAACTTATGCAATGTCCTGTCTTCAGATACTGTGTACCTCTCATCCCTATGGCAGTCAGAGCTGTGCGCGCTAACTGATAAATATAACGCCGCTAACGTTAACGCTAATGCAAATAAATTCTAGCGCTGCTAACGCTAACAGTTTTTAAAATTAGCGACGTTAACGCTAACGCTAATTTTGGCGCTAATTTTTATGAAATGTATAGCTAAGTACTATTTTTAAATAATAATAATGCATTTGTATATATTTATATGTGTTCGCTATTTTTTATTATCTTTTATAGTGTCAAATGGGAACAAAATTATACCATTAAAATGAGTATTGGGTATTCAAGAAAAATGTGTAATTTGATATTTATAAATAAACTTATTTATTGGAAAGACATTGTCCTCCTTTACATACTCAGTTCAAAAAACTGTTTATTATTAATTTATTATACATTCTGCGTTCAGGATTATGCACAAAAAGCAACGTAATATAGAGAATACCATTCTAAGATGCTATTCATTTTAATTTATATTAGCGCTTAGCGCCTAACATTGCCTAAAATTGTAGCGGCGCTATCTGTTCCGCTAACTATTTTGAAAAATAGCACTGTTAATGGATGCGCTAATAATTAACTAGCGTCGCTAATTAACACCGCTAGGCACAACTCTGATGGCAGTCTTGGTTCAGACAACTGCTGGTTTATAATACCTTATTTTTGTAATGTAGCAAAGATTATATATGCATATCATATTAATTATTAAGTTAAGTATTATAATAAGATTGTATTTGTATGTTGGGTTAAGTGGCTATGCTGGCCTTATTTTTGTACTTATATGTTAGGTTATGTTGGCCTTATTTTTGTATTAAGTTCAGTGTATAGTACGTAAGATTGTACTTGTATGTTAGGTTAGGTGGCTATGGATTGTGAATGATCCGCAATAAAGATGTTTGTTTGTTTGTTTATGGATCTGAAACATGGGTATTAACATCCAAAACCAGGCCTAGAATACAAGCACAGCTGCGATGGTATAGGCACATTAAACAAATGGATGACGATAGGCACCCAACAAAATTTTTGACGTGACAACCACAAGGAAGAAGGCCAAGAGGTAGACCAAGAATAAGGTGGATCCAAAACTTTGAGGATGGTCTGGAGGGGAGGGGTACCTCTTTGGCGAAGGAGCAACTGCACCTTGATAGACCTGCATGGCGACGTTTTGTGAGGCTCTCTCACTGACAGGCTGTCGGGCCTACCAGGAGATTGGTGAGAAGGATGGCGTTATCGCCTGTCACAAAGCTCTCAGTTGGGCCACAGTGACTATGGTTGGGCGAAGAACGTAAAAAGGAACAACCAACCACGAGGCCTATAATCAGAACATGTCACTGGCCTTTTGGTTTTTCAAAAGCCTTTTTGAAATAAGAATTTGTTTTGTGGATGTTTTCTGAAAAACTTTTTAGATTATAGGCCTAATTTGTACTGCAATTATTTTGAAGAGTAATATCGGTACATTACATTTGGAAAACGTGAAGCCCTCCGAGCCTATCGAGGTTATCCAAGTCATAAGCTATATTTTATAAAATTTTGAAAAATTACATTCTCAAGTCAGCTAATTACAATAAAACTACAGAGCTACCAAAGCACCTACATAATTTAAGCTGAAAATATACACAATTTATAAACTCTCGCATTCATGACAGCGTCGTTTTCTTGAAACTAAGTAGCTACTTTTAACCACATCATATGGCTAGCCATTCCAAAAATATACTACAGTATTTGGCTGAAAAATATTTTCCGAGATTCATTCTACAAGTCTGTTTTCTAATTTTTCTTATCATTATAGGCAGTGACATAGGATGATTGTCATTACAAGCCAAGTCACTCTAACCACTGTATTCATAATATATTAACACAAGGCACTTATAAATTCTTGGGAGTTAGGTAAATATTAAGTTTAGGGGACACTAAATATTTTGACATCTGATTGGCTGAGAGTTGGTCAGTGGGAAGTCGTAACTAACCAACCAACCTAGAACGATCGCCAAGGCTAGTGGTTCTCAATAAGGGTAAATTACCCACTAGGGTAATGACAACTATTTTGTTGGGCAATAATGTGATCCAGAAGCTCTAAAAAATAATCCGGGCCAGTTCTGTATTGCCCCCCATGCAAAATATGATTTTATTGAACATTAGGATTATAAATTATTTTGATACAGTCCATATAAAACTCTATACCCATCAATTTGTGATGCATGATCTTTACTGGGGGCTCTGCCCCCATATCCCTGAAACCTAAATTATACAAATAGCCCGAGCCATAATGACTAATGTAAAGGATAAAAAGTTAAGTGCACTTTTTTAAATTTATTATAAACCAATATTTTCTTACCATATTGAATATTTTTATCAGAAGTAGAAAATCATGGTTATTTTTTACTAACAAAAAGCACCAATTTTTTAATAAAATATATATACGAAACTATTTTTTAATAAAAAAATGTGGGGGCAATACAGAACTGTAGCCAAATAATCTCTAATGATTGGGGTAATGAAGCTGGATTCGAATTGGGTTTTGGGTAATCATACAAAAAAGGTTGGGAACCATTGGCCAAGGCCAATTTGGTGTACCTAACATAGATGTAAGAATCACCCTGACTGCCTCAAAATATAAAATGGGTAGGTCACCAAAACCTGGTGTCCCTGAAACTTAATATTACCAAATCTTAGTCAAACCTGATAGGCTTGAGTGACTTCATTTTTTCCAAATACAATGAGGCTGTCTGCTTGAGGCCAGATTGCATAATGTGCTCAAACGTTTTTACAGCATTGCATTCTTAATGTTTTACCTTGAAGTGCTTCTGCCTCAAGGGTGCGCTGCTTCCACGAATTCTGCTCAGTGCCTCCTGAGGCGGAGCTACAATGGATTGCCACCCTTCTTTTCTTTTGCTCCTGCCATACGATTTGGTCCACTATTGAATTTGTGGGGGCTGGTCTGGCAGAGGAATACCCTGGCACTATGGGTTGGTTGGGTATGTTGGCTAAAAACGTGTCCAAATATTTTTTAAAAGTATCGGTAATGGTTCAGAATACAGGCACCACTTAAGCAAAATTTCGAAAAATACCATAGAGACAAAGTTGTTTCATTAAAATACGTTGATTGCATATGTCGCATAGTCAAAAAAATGAAGTTAGAAAATTACAAAAAACACATTTTTAGGTATGAATTTAGGAAATTTTGAGTTGGCAACCCTACTATCGTATCGTTCATTCACTTCAGTTTGAAAATGGCTTCGGTTTGTGATGGATGTGCGGTGATGCTAGTAGAGCTCGCATGGTATTCTCCTTTAAATGTAGTGTGTCCAATTTGTATAATTTAGGTCTCGGGGGTACCCACCCCCATAAAGATCACAAATTGATCAGTATCAGGTTTTATATTTTTTAGGTTAGGTTAGGTTTTCCATGAAACCTAGGTTTTTCTCATGGTTTTTGATGCATTTCATGACACATGTTTTTTCCTCCAAAACATGCTAAAACCATTGGTTTCCTGTTGTTTAGGATAAATCTGACTATCACTATTACAGTAAATTATTGCTTGTGCTGTGTTCCCCCACCCAAAACCCCCGGTTCCCATGGTGGTCCCCCCAGATTGTAGGAGGGGTTGGGGGGGTGAAATCACTTTAAGCAGTAATTTACTGTAATGGCGATGGTTACATTCATCCTAAACAACAGGAAACCAATGGTTTTAACATGTTTTGGTAGAAAAAACACAAAAATTGAGGTGGCACCCCTATTCTGAACTGTTACCAAAGTATCTACTGGGACTGCACTTATATCTTTAAGGTACTGAGGCAAGGAGTTAAACAGGCAAGAACCTTGCCTAGAGATACTATTATATTGAAGGATTTGAATCCTTCTCAGACTATTTGGTGGGAGGTGATGTGGTAATTATTCACTTTTATACCCAGTCTGTTTTTATGAGAACAACAAACTTTTCTGGTCAATTTTGAGGTGTTTTGCATAAATCTGCCATCTGTTTCCTGTGCAAATGCATAGTTTTTAGGATATCATCATCTCAAAAACTAAGCATTTGCACAGGAAATGGATGGCAGTTTCACACAAAACACCTCAAAATTAACCAGAAAAGTTTGCACTTGTCATTTTTGTTTAAATTAATAAAAATATCACGACAACCTAACCAATCATCAAGGGCGTACGCCGTACAGTTGACTTAACCAGGTATTCAATTGACCTAACTGGATATTCAATTGACCTAACTGGATATTCAGTTGACCTAACTGGATATTCAGTTGACCTAACTGGATATTCAGTTGACCTAACTGGGTATTCAGTTGACCTAACTGGGTATTCAGTTGACCTAACTGGGCATTTCAGTTGACCTAACTGGGCATTTTAGTTGACCTAACTGGGCATTTCAGTTGACCTAACTGGGCATTTCAGTTGACCTAACTGGGCATTTCAGTTGACCTAACTGGGCATTTCAGTTGACCTAACTGGGCATTTTAGTTGACCTAACTGGGCATTTTAGTTGACCTAACTGGGCATTTTAGTTGACCTAACTGGGCATTTTAGTTGACCTAACCACAATACCTTACCTTATTGCGGAGGGTAGAGTTCTGCAATTGCGGTCAGGAAGTGATGCAATTTTGTGGACTCATCAGTATGTTCTGCTAGGAACAAGTACTGCGCAAAATATTTCCGGTAATGAGGGTGTTTGTTCCCAGTATGTAAAACTCACGATTTCATGTCCTTCCACAGGCATTCAAACACACGTTTATTTTTAGGATTTTTTTTTACGGTACCTAAAGACCTTCTGGTCTTTTCTTAAAATACAAGCACTATTGCATTTATGGCAGGTCACGGATGTCTTAATTATTCTGTGATTGAAAAAAAGGTCTAAACTCTTGTGTTCATCGAGGGCAATATGGCAGATTACATCTTCAAAGTCAAATATGCAAAACTGATACATCAAACTTATAGTCACAAAAACACTGAACTAACAGACCAACAATTGCTAATAATGATTTAATTTTAAAACAGGAAAAATTGAATTACGCAGAAGTAGCCAGAATCACCAAAAATAGGAAATATTCACCAAATAGTCAATATATATATATACTAGTACAGTTCCTGCCGCTTCGCTGACAGACAGGCTAAACTACAAAAAAAGAACCCAGCCGTGAAAATTTTGAGCTTCACATTGTGTCAACATTTCTGAATCGGTATCTCCCAAAACCTCCTCCCCCATTCATACAACTTGGGGGCTAACCCCCTCCCCCATTACCCCCACCCCTCCCCATTACCCACCCCTCCCCATTACCCCACCCCCTCCCCATTACCCCACCCCCCCAATTACCCCCCCTCCCGATTACCCCACCCCTCCCCAATTACCCCCACCCCCACCCCCACCCTTCCCCCATTGCTAAACTACAGAATCTTCAGCTTCACATTGCCGCCCATAATATAATTTCTGAATTTTTTCTCACAATTTCTGAAAGTGTGACGGACAGACGGACAGCTCTCTTATTATAGTATAGATTGAAAAACATGAAAAATAGGAAATATATTTGGTGCTCTTCCAATACATGCTCTACCGTAAAATTTACATTCCAATATGTGCTAACTAATGAAAATATCATGACCTAACCTAACCAATCGTCAAGGGCGTACAATTGACCTAATGATTGGTTAGGTTAGGTCGTGATATTTTCGTTAGTTAGCACATATTGGAATGTAAATTTTACGGTAGAGCACGTATTGGAAGAGCACCATATATTTTAATAAAAAACCACATTTTATACAAATCTGCACAAGATATATATTTTCTTAGTCAATTTTGAATGGCAATTCAATATATTGTACTGTTTTAACTGCGCGTGAGTAGGTTAAAAGATGAATATTAACCGGTGATGTTTTCAATATATTCTGCCATCTTGTCGAGGTGGGCACACTTGGTTTGGTATTGGGGGCAACTAAAAGCCTTTCTAGAATTTTCCAGGTATAGATTAGGATGAATCTCTCAAACCTCCTCTCTGTGGAATAAAGGTCAAGATCTCTGAGCCTATCCCAGTAGTTTAATTTGTTTTTACTCACCTGCTGCTCATCAGGTTGTTTAATATATGAGGTAAAGGTTCTTGGTAACATGGTAAAAATTTTATAGTAGGCAATTTATTCTGTTTGTGGGGAAACCATAATTGAGGGTAATTATGTTGCTGACCACATGACCTAAACTTTTGATCAAAAATATACTTTTCAAGTGTATTTTGGTCTGCTCTGTTCAAATATGACCTTCATTTCTTGTGCAAATGAACAGAAATACGTGTTTGGGCCATGCAATGACAACTGTATTTCTGTTCATTTGCACAAGAAATGAAGGTCATATTCGAACAAAGCACACCAAAATACACTTGAAAAATATATTTTTTACTACATTTTATACAATAAAGCATAACCTATTTATTAAATAAAATAAGTGTTTACCCAATATTTTCATTAAAACAGGAAAATATCATGACTTAACCTAACTAATCATCAAGGGTGTACAGTTGACCTAACCTGGCATTTATTTGACCTAATCAGGCATTCAGTTGCCCTAACCTGAAATTCAGTTAACTGGGGGCAACTCACAAACTGTAGATAGATCACAGCACTGCATTATCACATGCTCACATGACAACAATAATATTCAAACTAAACTAGGTCTAAGCAGGCAACAAATACAGGTAAAATTGTCATTTAGCACCCAACTAGTGACCCCTACTTCTGTTTTTTGTTTTTAGTGTAGTTTTAGCTCCTCTTTCCAAATGTGTGTACAATACACTGGACCTTCACACGACATGATTCACAATACACTGGACCTTCACACGACATGATTCACAATACACTGGACCTTCACACGACATGATTCACAATACACTGGCACTAAAAACTACCCACGCAACACTGCCAGATGCAAAATGGTACTGAAATATTTAAGTAGCCGTAACTTTCTTAATATTCATTTGCGACAAATTTGCTATAGAAGAAAAGTGTCTTAGAGTTGTTGAAACTACCTATTGTAAAGACAAAATTCCTAAGATTCTCTGGTTGTATGGAACTGCAATAATACCTAAACATATATATAGTCATACCCTGCCTAACGTCGGTAATTGGTTCCAAGGACCCCGACGTAAGTCAAAAAATGACGTAAAGCGAACAGAGGTGCCTAAGTCTACCGAAAACCGATTGTAAACACTGTAAAACACTCCGACGACGGTAGCAATTAGATACAACTATAAATAAACACTTTATGGTTATGTTTTCAATACTATAGGTAATAAATATGAAAATAAACGCCTAACGTCGGTAATTGGTTCCAAGGACATAAGTCGTAAAATGACGTAAAGCGACGTAAAGTCGAGTAAAATGACGTAGTGTGAACAAAATCTTATTCATCTTATTTTCTACGATAGTTTGCACAAAAAATAACTAACAGATTTGAAAAGAGCGGGTAATATTAACCCAGAAAAATGTATTTTTGACCAAAAGTCCAGGTCATGTGACCAGAAACATATTAACCTAATTGAGGCAGTAGTCAATGCATGGAAGAACAAGTGATTTCCACAGGGTAAGCATGGTCATACTGTCGCTAGTTCTGAATGTCCTCAGTATATATCCTATTAGTTGTTTGCATGATGAGGTTACTTTGGTTAACATGTTTTAAATGACATGGGCTGGACCTGTAAATCAAAATAACTTTTTATGAGGTAGTTTTAGTCGCTTTATTCAAATTTCACTCATTTTTTGTGCAAATGCATATTAACCCTCTAACGCCGACCGGGTTGAATATGTCCATTTCAAATACACACATTTAGACAACCCTACAAAAATGTTTGGTGAAAATTATGATACTAATAATATAATGTTTCAGACCAACAAAGACCCTAGGATCCACTCATGGCTTGTCTACCTGACTATGTTCGTAATTGTGTATTGTGCATGTCCTCCATGGTGGCAGAGAGGACCTACAATTTTATGTGGGTTCTGAACCACAAGGCCTTAATTTTGCTACCTTAAATTATACCCAATCTATCAACATATGCATCTAATCTATTTTTAAACATGTTGATAGACATGCTACTGAAATGAGGGCACGATGCTGGCAAGTGCCATGGTTCGTGTAAAAATGCGTTTGCATTACTCACCTACCGGATACTTTGTTAGTAGGGTCATGGCAGCTGCTGCTGCTGGTTGCTGAGATGGGAGATTGAGCTGCCAGTGAGGACCACCCAGAGGGCCTTCAATTGAGTAAAAATAAATCCTTTGACTTCAGTACCACCCACACTGCTAAGAATGAGAGGAATGAGGTGAGCAAGTTCCCAATTTTAGTGTGGTTGAGATTATGTCAGATAGGTGGCTCCTATCAATTTGAAACTGGGTTCTCACCTTTAAGATCTCTGGGTCATAGCCAGTCTGCCTCTTTTAAAGACTTACTCCTCTGCTTATGGTGGGAGGATTTAAGAAAAGTAAAGCATCCTTTGCCTAATTTAATCAAAGAACAAAAATAACACTTAAAAGGTTAATTACCTCAGCAGGCAAGTTTTTACAGGTAACTAAAGAAAATATGAACAATTTTATTGATCATACACCAATGTGTATTCAGAACCAACTAAGCCACTTGGGCAAAAAAAAAAAAAAAACTATTACTACAAACCAAAAGAAACAAACATCATTAGTCCCATAACCACACACAAAAATGTCAACATAAAATAAAACCATTAAATTATTATTGGCCATCACCAGCCCATTACCACACAAAGGAGACAAGACTTACAGAAAAAAAAAGAAACTTACATAACTAATACAAAAAAACAAAACAAAAAGAATATTAGTCACTAGGGCAAGGTCAATGAGTGTTTACCCAAATTGTATAAACCTGATAAGTCCCAGATGTGTCATTTTAAACTCCACACACACTATCCTTCATATCACAATCATTAAAGGTATTCTTAGCTCAATCAGTGCAAACAAAAGCAATGTTTATAACAAAAAAAATATGTGAATACTGGCTTCAGCATTTGTGCATGTATTGAGGAAGAAAAAGCTTTGTCCAAATTCACTTCAATAAACAAATGCCCCAGTCAAAAGCAAATCCCTGATAAAGAGTAAAAACGCAACAAACATTTAGAGGTTATTCCCCCAGCACTGGTATCAGTGGACCCACAGGAATCCATGAGTGCAAAGATGTCAGAAAAGGGAGCAAAATAATAATAATAAATTAAGGTTCTAAAATTTTGGGATATGTATTTGCATTATGATGTTGCTCATAAGGCAGTTAAAGGTACAGTTTAGTTCACAGCCTGAGAAAGCTCAAAATCCATTGTGATGCATATTGATAACTGAAGTTAAGTTTTTCAACAAGGTCTTTATAAAGGAAATCCGGCATTCAAAAATGATTGATATTTACATGATAATTTTAAGTAATCCAAATAGGTTAGACATGGTTCTTATAGCTAAAGGTTAAGCAATACAAAACACCAATGATAAAAACAAGACTTAGGATCACCTACCACACCATCAAGAAGTGAGATGCTCTCCTGTCTCTAGAAATGGGCATATGATTGCCTTAAGGTTCTGATTATTCTCTATACTGAGAGAATTTGAAATCTGTTATAATCAATTAAAAAGAGAAGAAAAACATTTTTAGTAACTCTGAAGGCCTGGCTTTCTAAGAAAGCTCTGGCCCAATGGGGATTACTGAAACCTCCCAGGCCCTATGGAGGGGTTTGGGAGCTCTCAGGAATCCTTCCCAATGGTGGAGTTCCCACCAAACTTGGGGTCTTTAACCACACCATCTCACTACCAATTACTTCTACCAGCAAACTATTCCACCTATTTACTATTCTATATGTAAAAGAGTTTTTGCCAACTGCTGTCTTTAACCTTCTACTTGTCAACTTAAACCCATTATTTCTAGTCCTATTATATTGAGATATTTTGAAAAAGCTATCTCTATCTACGTTATCGAACCCATTCATAATTTAAAAAACCTGGATTAGATCACCCCATAGCCTCCTAGTCTCGAGTGTAGTCAATTTTAACTCCTTAAGCCTATCCTCATACAACTTTGATCTAAGCGACAGAATCATTTTAGTTGCTTGTCTTTGAACTCTTTCGATTTTGTCTATATCTTTTTGCATATACAGATTTCCAAAGTTGGATTGCATACTCCAAATGGGGTCTAACTAATGATTTATAAAGAGGAACAATAATATTGCATAATTTGTACTAAAAATTCTGAGCTATAAAACCTAGCATGTTGTTTGCTTTATTGGCCGCTGCTGTACTTTGTTTCACCACTTTTAAATCACCAGTGACTATAACTCCTAAATCTTTTTCCTGCTCTACACTTGCTAACTCCTTCCCTAACACTCTATGCAAAATTACTGTTACATGAACCTATATGCAAAATTTTGCACTTAGGGTCATTCCATGTCAGTTCAACAGAATTTTGGGTCGAAAAAATGTGACCATCACCAATTTTTTTAAAAATTGGCACGCTTATAGATCTCGATGAGGAAAACAGAATGGCACTTGTTTCAACACTAGGTCATATGGTTCCGGAGATATGGCCATTCAAATTTTGTAAAAAAATGTCAATTTCCAAGGTCATATCATATTTCAACATGAAATATCTCAGCTCCTATTGCACTTACAGAGACCATTTAAACACTATTTTAAAGCTTTTAAGCAGATCTACAACTTCGTTTATAGTCATATTTTACATCAGTGGTAAAAAAAAAAGTTGATCTTATTTTTGACCTTTGACCTTGTGTAGGTCATTTGATGTCACAACCGATTTTTTTCTCCTTTCACCCAATTTTGGGTACACATATATACCTTAACCTAGAACAAGATTTTTAGTGTTGATTAAGTTAGTATAGATACTACAGCCATTTCAGTGGACCATACCTACCTCCATTTTCACAAGTACCTTTTTCCACCAATTTTCATTGTTCTACACATTTGAATGTGGTATCATTTAATACAGGGGTCACCAACATTTTTTTTGTTCACTGCCCACTTTTACGATTTTTTGAAAATTAAAAAAGCTTATCGCCCACCTTAGATCAAAAAGAATAAATCAACATAATCAATAAAATAAATAATGAAATAAATGTTTAATTATCTTTATGGTAATGTGAGCCCACTAGTGGGCACTACCACCCAGGTTGGTGACCCCTGATTTAATAGATCTCTTCATGCTGATTCTAAAAATGTAGCTATAGTTTTATAGGTCTACGGTAAGATGTTTGGGAGTTATTGCCCATTAAAGTTAGATGGTAAAGTGGGGCCTCAAGATTTTGGGGGTCCATATCTCAAAAACTATGGGTCATAGAACTTTTTTATTTTGACCAGTGAAATCAGCACCTGGAAGAACCCCATAGTATTCAATTTTCATCAAAATCTGAGTTGGAGTGGGTGATCTCTCCTGGAATGCCCCAATTGTCCATAGTGTTCACAATGGGTGCAAATCCTTTTTAATAACTTTTCAATTTTTCATAATCTTTATTTACACATTGCATAATTTAAGAATTGTTTTATAAGTCAGCTTACTTGAAATAATCAACATGCCAAATCATTCTAATTAGCTACAATTGAACAATGTAGCAATCAGAAAAATTTCAATTATTTTAAAATAAACATTTCTGAACAAAAACCCCAAAACCCACTGAAAATTGCAGTGGGTTTTGGGTTGGGTTTTTGGGTGCCAACCCTGGGCCCAATGGGGATTACTGAAACCTCCCAGTCCCTACTGAGGGGTTTGGGAGCTATCAAGAATCCTTCCTAACTATGGAAATTCCACAAAACTTGTTGTTTTAACCACACCATCTCAACATAAGGGCGTATTGGCCTAAAAAAGGTTGGGAACCACTGGTTTATAGATATTGTTTAGCATTATGATGAATAGCTATATAGTATTTGTCCCAGTACTGTACCTTGGCACCCCCCACTGATCACCTCTTTTTCTGTAGATTTTGCTCCATTTCCAACTGTTGTTTGTTTTCTGTCAGAGAGAAAGGCATGAATTAATTTTCTTATTTTCCCACAAATTCCAAGTTCTTTTAGTTTATGGAATAATATTCCATGGTCAACCTTGTCAAAAGCTTTTGCGAAGTCTAAATAGATGACATCAACATCGTGGTTTTCTCCCAAATATTGTAGGATTGTGTTGCAATGATTTATGAAGTCAGTAAGACAGGCTCTCTTTTGTCTGAAACCATGATGTGGGTCAATAGTTCTTGGCTTCCTTTCTTTTGTCACCTTTGTAGATTGGAGTAATATTTGCTTATTTCATGATGATTTGTGGTATTTTACTGGTGTCTAGTGAAGATCTCCATAGGATTCACAAAAGCAGAGATAAAGTATGTGTGTGCATTCTTTAAATATCTTGGCTCCAATTCCATCTACAAGATCCAGTCTACAAGTTTGTTTTCTAGTTTTCTATAAGACTTGAATAAGAAAAAGCTACTTACATCTTACATCAAATTCAGATTAGCTCACCTGCTTGGCTACTCCAAAGTACCCAAGTCAAGACATAGGAAGAAAAAGTACTAGTGGATAAACACAATGGGTCATCCAACATCAGTCACACCAATAAAATAAGACCTAGCCAAGTAACAGTTGGCTGATTGTGTAGGGTACCCTTATGCAGAATTTAAAATATATATGTAAATAAATAATATACTCAGAAGACAGATTACAATCAATGCAAAATTCATACTCCAAAATATAGGCATGTCAAGACTGAATCTCATCAATCAGTAAACTCATAAAGTGCAGAACCCAAAGTCCCAGGCAGTGCAGACTTAAATGAGTTGAGAGAATTAAGTGTAACAGTATTATTTGGTAAAGAATTCCACACAGCAACACATTTAACACTGAAAAACCTTCTCCTACATTCACATGATGAATATCTATGAGACAATTTAAAAATGTGATCCCTAGGTCCCACTGCTGATGCCCTCTCCAACAAATCATCTGGCTTGATGACAGATAGTTCATGGAATATTTCCCAATAGTTCATAATGTCTGCATGCAGGAGTCTACCCTGAACTGAATACAAGTCAAGCTCAGATAGGCAAGAAGCATAGTCAAG